>JAGDQP010009495.1:25301-58861 GCA_022664845.1 Lepisma saccharinum | reverse complement strand
ATGCATTAAATCTTGATGAACACACAATTCTCACTATCTTTTTTTCTGAATTTAAAATAAAATTCATGACTTGATTGATGTTCTCCAAAATATTATGCCATATTTTATCAACGAGTTATTGTACGCATTACTTTTAGGGTTTCTTTTGAAGAAATTTTACTCGCCATCTTGTTATATATGCATACATGCTGAATTTTTTTTAGTAGCATATCAATGTGTTTTTTCCACGCTAGTTTGGAGTCGAACCATTTTCCAAGAAATTTTCCGTTGTCAGTTGCATTTAAGGATTGTTCGCTTAGTTCAAAGTTGAGTTGATGTTCCTTTACGTGCTGTGCAGTGTAAAATTAATTTGTATGATTTAGAGTGGTTTATAACCAATAGATTCATTTCTACCCAGCTCGTAAGTTTGGTTTCAATCTGTGATTGTATTTTAGACAGACATTGATTTCCAGGCTTTATAAGTATGTTGGTGTCATGTGCGAACAAGATAGTTTTTGATGAGGCTAACTGATTAGGTAAATCATTGGCCCAAGTATTGAACCTTGTGGAACACCGCGAGCAATATACATTGTCTCAGAACGTAGGTCTTCAAGTTCAACAAATTGACTCCTATTTGTCAAAGATGATTTGAACCACTCATGAGCTACACTTCTAATACCATAAGTATATAGTTTCTTTAGAAGTATGCTGTGCTCTACCAAGTCGAACGCCTTGGTAAGATCTAGAGATGGACCATAAACCGGTTCTCTTCGTTCTCTCGCTTTATGTATTTGATCCAGAAAGGTGTTTTTTTAACCCTTTCGAAAACCATATTGAGGGCAAGATATAATGTTTGACTTTTCTAAGAATGAGGACATTCTGTTGTACATAACTTTATCTAGTATTCTTGAAAACACAGATAGAATAGATATTGAGCGATAGTTTTCTGGATCGGCTCTGCTACCCATTTTGAAATGTCGACGTACTTTTGCTACTTTAAAGACTTCAGGAAATTTTCCAGTTACCAGAGATTGATTGCAAATGCTTGCTAATGGTGCAGCTATATTATCAGTTGATTACATGGCTCAGAATTTCATCGGGGCCCGTAGGCGTTTTCGTCTTCATATTTTTTTTATGATTAATTTTATTTCATGTTCTGATAATGTTGAATCTTCTGATAGTCGGTATTAGCTTTTAGGTTATTGTATAGGATCTGTTTTGTTTTACAGGAGTTGATTATTCCTCTGGTTTTATTAATTTCTTTTTGTGAGGTATTTTATTGTTCAATGACAGTTTAATCCTTTTCTTTGGGAAGGCTAGGTTGAAGTAGTATGTAAAGGTACTAACGGAGCATTGAACTTTATCATCCAAGGTTTGCTTCAACATAATGTCATCCCACGTTTCTTTATTTACGTTGTAAACAAAGTTTTTAGTATATAGGTTATACTTTCTAGTCCAAATGTATTTGTGTTTTCTGCTTGCAATATTCTCTTCCCCTGAGCGTATAACGATAGTGACAGCATTGTGATCCAATAAGGCATTACTGAAATTGTTTGTTTTCAAACTCCAAAATGTTTTTATTTATAATTATTTGATCAATGCAGGATTCTGTACTCACCGCAATCCTAGTTAGGGAATCGATTGTTGCTGTTAAATTGAAAGAATTTAGCGGGTTATTTATCTCCAATTTTTCATTATCAGTAAGAAAATCTATATCGAGATTTCCGCATATAACGAGAGGAAGTCCTGTTTTATCTAATATCTGTAGCTTATTATGGAATTTTAGTAGAAACTGCTTAAATTTAGTTCCAGGAGCTCTATAAATACAAACAATTAAAAACTTAGTTTTCTTTCTTATATTCTATAACAGTGTGTTCAAATGTGAATTCCGTATTAAGGTGATGTGTACATCTTAACCCAGTGTGCAACCCAAGCAATCACAAAGATATGCCGTTTAAAATACTGACCGATTGATATTATATGTTTATGGTTTTAATACTCCACGAAACAATATACAGCAATAAGAGGTTACAGGTGAACTACTACTGGTTACTAACAAGCCATGGAAACATAATCTGTTGGTATTTCAAATGACTTGTGATTACTTGGGTTGTAGTGTTGATTTATTTGTGTATCTAATAACCCGATAATAACCACGTGAAAATATGGATATTTTTCTGGAATACCCTATATAATGCGTTCCATAACTCCTGTCCCCTTTCCAATTTTGGAATAGAAAAGTCAATGATATTCGCTATAATTTTGCAAGCACGTGAGGGAGGTATCCTCTGTCACGCAGCAAAACCACCTTTTCTTATCGGGAGACGACCTCAGCCTTCCCCCATTGTGAAGCGCGTGCCTAACGCTAATGTTCCCAGCGTTGCCGTACTTCAAGTGCCTCTCTACGCCCTTCGCGATGGTGCTATTCTTTGGTCTCGCCGTCAGATACTCATTGAAAGACCTTACTGTAACCTGTTTAGAAATAAGTAGGAGTGAGAAGGGGAAAGGGGTGTAGAAAAAAAGAACCTGAGCAAAAAGTGTCAGTACTCACTTCAATTCTTGTACTTATTGAGCACAGTGTTCTATTGTAACTAAATCCAGGTTTGGTTTGATATTGTATTACTGTCCCAAGAATGCTATGCGGTTTCTGATAATATAGAGGTCAGCAGTTAGGGGTATTCGGAAGTCCAATGTCAGTTCCGGAATTAGTTGGATTCCGGAATTCAGACTTTCCGAAGTTCCGACATTTCGGAATTCATAGGGCCATGGTGGCTTAGTGGAAAAGCGCTCACCTCTTTCGCTTGGGGTCATAGGTTCGATCCCTGCTCTAGCCATGTGGTTTTTGTGGTGGATAATCACCGTGTGCGTGGGTTTTCTCCGTGCTATGCATTTAGACAATGACAATCTTTCTCACTGATAACAAATAAACTAAACGTTGGTTGAATGTATGTAGTTCTAACTCCTGTTAAACAACAACGTATTACAAAAAAATAGTTCAGCAAAGGGAGTCTGAGATATGAACTTGCAGCAAATGAATTGTTTCGTGCTGGAAAGTCCCGCCATTCTTGCTTATTTCGACCCACCTTTACTTCAGAGAATTTCTAGCAATTCCCTACTTTCATTGGGGAATCTGTTGCGTGCCTATTGTAAAATTACGGAATATTCATTCTCAGGGTGTCTACCAACCTGGAATACTCAGGGAATGTTATAAATCTGAAAAAATCAGAGAAATCTATAATTTATGAGGGAAACTCAGGGAAATTTATTAGGTGGACCTGTCCATAGTTGGTAAGAGCACTGTCCCGGTAAGGCGGAAGCCGTGGTTTCGATTCCCACTGCTGACCGGATTTTTTCAATGTGTTAAAATCTTCAATTTTAAAGAAATAATCTTTCACTTGTGAAATACGCCAATAATGTACAAGATGCGTGGATTGGGTGGTGGTGGGATTTTAAAAAATGTTGCGTATTATTATTTGTATGTACTATACTAAGAACTCAGTGAATTTGGAAAAAATATATCATGGAAAACCTGGAAAACTCAGGGAATTTCAAGTCACAAAATTAGTAGGCACCATGATTCTTGGCTAGAGAGGTTTTTGATGACGTGATGCCGTCTCAGCTCTGTTATGAATGCTATTGGAAGTATCAAGCTTTAAAATTCATTTTTCCACGCTTTCGGCAGCCTGTAGCATCGAAACACGGCGGAATATCTATTCCAATGACTAACAAGGAAACTGTCCCGTCCGGACCGACCCCTCTGTATCCGGGAATTGATGAGACCTTTGGATAGCTCTTAGAGTAAGAACCTGGGCGGGTATCGTAGGCGTCCTATTTCTACAGGTGCACCGAGTGCAGAATGTAGATTACCTACAATTTATTTTCCTTTCGATTAAAGGTATTGTGTCCAGCATACAATCAGATTGAAAAATAATTCCATTACGTGAGCTATACTGTACACAAAACATTTATGCGGGTTATTCTCTTGTATGAACGATATATGTGGACTCTTCGAAAGAGTGACGAAAAGACATTCAAAGTGTGAGCATGGTGCAGAATAGAAACTGAACTGGAGGTAGAGGGGTAGGTACTGAGGAAGTCCTGACGAGAATAGGCGAGAAGGAGACAGTAATTGAGACAATTGTTTACGCAGAGATCGTAAACTGAAGGTTGCAATTGAAGAAATAGTTAACAGGGGGAGGGAGGGAGAGCCGAGTGCAGTTTCTTGATTAAGGGAGAGGAAAACAAAAGATTGGGATGAATGGAGGGGGCTTAACATGCCTTGAAGATTAAGAAACTGCCACTTTCGGCAGAGCACTAGTGATGATGATGCCAATAAAGAATTATTACGTACAAAACTGATTAACCCCCTTTTCACCAAGCTGAAAAGGTCTTGTTATTTACCAATTAGGGTGTGCATGCATTTTAAAGAAGGGTCAATTAATTAATTATCGTAATAAATGAGAATATAGAACTTCCATTGTATACTCAAGGTTTCAGTATACAAAAGAATGTACGCACAGGGTTATAGACAAAGGGGAAAAAATTCCAAACGTCCAGCAGGCTGAATGAATACATTCATTACAAGAACATTTAAATATTTTGTTTTAAGTTTGCGTTGAGTATTGTGATGCAGCCAAATAATGCAAATTTGCGAAATTACAGTATTTTCCATCTTCCATTTTCTATGAATTTAAGTATATATATATATAATCATATTCAGCCGTTTTCTATCCACTGCTGGATGAAGGCCTCCCCCTTTTCTTTCCACATATCTCGGTCTGCTGATATCCTTATCCATATAGCTCCTGAAAAACGCTTGATTTCATCTACCCATCTTACATTTGGACGTCGTCTCGGTCGTTTCTTTTCTCTAGGAATCCACTGTAGTACATTTGTCGTCCACTTTCCATCTTTTCGTCTAGCTATGTGACCGGCCCTCTCCACTTCATCTTCTTCTCAGTATTATATATATATAATTATATTATAATAACTCCTCAGATAGCAGATACTTGTTTTCTTCAGATAATATTCCTTTATTGGTCTGAACCATAGATTCCAAAAGGCCATAGATCAATTCAGTGCAATGCCCCTCTATTCCCCATTAATACACTGAAATGACACGAACAACAGCAATGTAATGAAATATCGAGAACTTTGGAAAAATCAAACAAAAGTTCTGAAAAACTTAGGTTTCACATTCAAGAGAAGAGAACAGTAAGGTACAAGATGCCCTGTAATAGAAAACAGGAAAGTATTAACAAATTGTTTCTCTTCACAGTAAGGACCAAACGTACACCCATATGATAGAAAGAGGGTTAATTTATCTTTCAGATCCTTTTTACATGGAAAATACGGATATTTGAATCTGCAGCAAGACTTCATAATTGTCAATTATTATTATACAGTTTACTATGACATTTTTTTTTTAAATACAGCGACAGTAGTTATTGAAGAAGTACGTTTAAGGTTCCTTTGAATTGTTATTAATATTAACATCATAAACGAACTTGTGAGATTTTAAAGATGAAATTGAACCTCTGCGCTCACTAAACCACCAGCGTGTTTGAACCCTCGACTACATGTACAAAAAGCGAGGTCCTACTTTCCAGTCGAGAGCTCAAGTAAGTTTTATAGAAATTTCAAGTAATACGTGGTTCAGAATAGCAGTTATTTTCTTGAGCAGTTTAATCGTGAGTTCATACGGATGGGAAAAAAAATAAATAAAAGTGATTGAGGCTGTTGTTTTCAAAAGAGAAGCCGGCAAAAACATCGTCTTGGGGCATATCGCGTCTTTAGAACGCACTCGTCACAAGTCAGTTTTTATCAAAAATGCATAACCTCAGCAATTTCAGTTCAGGATCATATCTTTCTTCGAACATTTGTGAGGAAGCCAAGGGACAAATTCAACTAACCGAAAAGTTTCAGTTCTTTAAATACAGTTTTATTATTGTAATGGAGGTTCCAATATTCAAACTGCTATCTTGTAGATCTTTTAAAAGTGGGCATGTGACAAGTGTGTTCTAAAGACGCGATATATCATTTTTTTTTATATATATAAAGTCCCATGTGTTGCTAAATAATAATTTATTCAAGCGATGAATATTTCACTCTATCTGGCCTAAACTTTGTTTTTGCATGAAACTTGTATAAATAACTTACTTTTTATCTCATTGGCATATATGATTAACTTAAATATAATATTTTTTACAAAAATATAATAATGAAAATAAATAAAAAAAATATAGCCATGACTGGATCCTGCACGCTTCTAAATAAGTATTATGCAGATATTTAATGTTGTGTATTATGTGTCCTTTGGAAAATGGTACTTTTAAGGGGCATTCACACCAAGTAGTAAATTTATTTTCCTTCTCAAGTTTTATTTTTAAATATGGCAGCAACAAGACGAAGTTATACTGCGATGTACAAGTTTCTTATATTGAACATCAATTTTTATGACAAAACTAGTTTTTTCTTTCATTTACACCCTTTATTGGATTTAATATAAATATCCCAACAGAAGCACCTGATTTAATATGCTTAAGAAAATATTTACAAGATTACATTTTCTTAAACTTAATTACAAGTGGTGAATTGTTGCGATTTAAGAATGAAAAATGACATCCGGCATATGTAATTAAGCTCTTACACGACTTGCTCTACAGCACTTCACTCACTCGATGAAATTCATAACTTTTTCACATATCTGTTTATCGATGTGGCTGATAACGCGTTCAATTTCCTCCTTGAGTTCTTGTACTGATCGGGGGGTTGTTTGCGTAGACCTTTGATTTCATAACCTCCCAATGGAAATCGTTGGAAGGTTAGAGTAAAGTCACATGACCTGGCTGGCCACGTCTGGTCACCATTGCGAGAGAGGACTCGGCCTGGGCCGGGAATTTCTCATGCAGCGAAACTGAGAAAAGAACTTGTAAAAACAGTGTTATCAACTCAACCACAAGACATGTTGCGCATATCAAACTCTACATCTTAAACGGAACATTTGCCAGTTATAATGATGTAAAAATATTGATTCTGTTGATTCACTCACCTGTACACTTTTTTTAGAAATAGTTCTCTTATGATCTTTATTGGAATATTGAATTGGGGTTTCCTGGGAATGTTCTTTTGATTAAGTGATTTCTTACAAAATGGTGTATAGGCCTATGTGGATTTCCTTCGAAAACTTCCTTAATGGGGTGTACCAGCGTTTTTCAACTTGTGGTTAGCGAAGATGGGACAGGTGGTCCGCAGCCAGACTTAAAAATGCAATTCTAATTTAATTAAATTAATAATATCCAAGCAAAACATACTTAAATTTTAGAATTGAGTGAAAGTCTGTTCAGTGGTGATTCACTTTAATACTTCTACTTTATTTTGCTGTGTTTCCGTAGGTATTCAAAACATGCCCTAAGTTTTATTATGTTAAAAATCGCATAGTATTTCCCAAATGTCAGTAAAACTCAGAGTTAAAAAAACAACAACACATTAGTGGTTCGCAGAATTGTTTTAGTCATATTACTTGCCCTTGGATTTGAAAAAGTTAAGGAACGCTGGGGTGTAGTATTAAGAGAAGACATGTTCCAATGAAATAAACGCGTAAGATCAGACTGTTGAGATTTTTGTTGTTCTCGTTTGAAAATGAATGGTTTGCAATTATGTTTAATCTTGGTCAGAATGGATGTCTGTGTAAGATTCAAATGGCATTTGTGTTATATGTTGTATAATAATAATAATAATAATAATAATAATAATAATAATAAATAAAACACAGACACCGACATGTACGAAATCAGCATAAAAATACTTTCCATTAAAATAGAATGATTATCTTTGATCGTGCTTTGATTTTTGCTTCGTAAGTTTGTAGAACTGTTTGCTGTAGTTAGTTTTATATCTTACAAAAAGTTGTGATGAAACGAAGCAATGTACTTTTTCCTTCTCTGCAGTACTGGTTAGATTTAGAGAAGCCACTGTCACGTCAAGTGGGTCTTTCTCTTGTGGACACTTTGTTAAGGTTCTGTGTTAAGTTTTACACTCCAGATCCATCTCAACTGGAAGAAGAGTTTACTCGTTACTTGTTCTGCCTGCAAATAAAGCGGGATCTGGCACAAGGGCTTATTCAGTGTAACGACAACACAGCAGCACTCATGGCTTCATATATAGTACAAGGTAGGTTTAAAGTATCTCTGTATATCTTATATATTAATTATTATTGCTTATTAATATTATTTTCAGTTGTGGTCCAAATTAACAATGCTACGTAGTTCTATCAATATCAAGCAGTGAAACAATATTAATCAAACTACAACAATTTCTGTTCAATTCATAGACATATTCTGCTACTGTGAATAATTCTTAGACAGATTCCTAAGAACCATTGTGTCGGCGAGATATTTTAGTTCATCTAGACAACCATGTAAATTTATAATGACGTATAGGAGAGTGTTGATTGATAGCTGACCGTGAACTAGTGACAGTCATTGCTTATAAATGCTCATTATTTTTAATGAAGGCAAAACACCTCTCCATTTTTTTTAAAAGTACTTTCCATCCTCTTTCCAAAAATGTATATGTCATGTTAATGATAACTATCCTTCTTTCACTTTTGTCTTTTTGAAGTTCTATATACGGAAAGAGTGTGGAAAAAGAAACCTAACTTTAACCATTTTTACTGCAAGTAATACAAGCGATACCCTTCCATAAAAGTATATGTGAAATACTGGGGAAAGCTTGAAGGTCTTCCCTTGTTCCGTTTTTGTGCAGTGCAGATGTTTCTTTAGTATAGTAGTACAACCAGGTGCATCGAGCATACGTTATACACTTTTACAAACCACTGTTATTTATAACCTACTTAACATATTGCAATAATAATTTCGACTTTTCCATTATATGACACCAAAAGCCTCACACCAAATTTCAGCTAAATCTGAGACTGGGGATTACATACCCCGGATGAATTGGCATGCAATGATGACCCCAACATTATTAACAGTTATTAGCACATAACACATATGTGATCTGGCAGTGCATTTCCGAAGCTATTAATGAAGTACCTTGTGTCTTTCTATCTGCTTAAAAATACAAGTAAATAATCGAAACTAATACACAAACTATAGCGTGCCCTGTGTTGTAACTATGAAAATTTAGTCTTCCTAAAACTCTAAGAAAAGGCCCAACAGATGCATTGTTTTGTGACAGAAGTAATGTGATCAGAGAAGGTGAGCTAACTATCAAGCACTATTCCATCATCTTTCTGACTCAGCTTTTTAATACTAGTATCATTTATACATAGTGTAGATAGAATAAATGTGTTTTCTGTAAAGAAATCGTGAGTATATTGCGTTCTTAGTGGGTTAATTTTTTCACCATTCTAAAGAAGGTTCAACTATTTCTCTATATATTTTGCATTCATCTGCAAATAATATTACATTAGAACTGTAACGAGGTGACTAATCATCTACCTACAATGCGAATAGCTGCGACACAACACACAATCTTGAGCTATTCTAGAAGCTGCAGGCTGCGAAACGGATAACACACCAGATAGAACAATTTTCTGGCAACAACGATTGTATAGATAATTTGCAATTAATGAAGGAAATGTTCCGTTAATAATATAACAGTTGGAGAGTTTGTACAGCAGGTGAATATGGGAGATAGAATTAAAGGTCTGAGGTAACTTGTTTCATCCGGGGTTTTAGTTTGCCAATTGTTGCTATAAGTCTTACCAATTCCGTTTTCTTCCCTGGCTTGTCTCTGTTTCAGTGCACGGTACCCGGGGTTCTACAAGCCCAGGACAAGTTAACGTCACAAAAATTTACTTCGCATTTTATTTCCTTTCCTTTAACTAAAACTAAATGTGTGTGGTCAGTGAACTCCATCAGAAATCATACTCTAGGTTGACATAATAACAATTTATTTACATGAAAAAGGTTAGTTATTCAACCGCCTTGTCCTGTACAACGTGCGAGTCACGGCTCTGTTAATTATGATTACTCTACATTTGCTACATGATACAGCGGTGTGTGCGGTAAAGCATCTATGAAAGATAATTGAGATGTTTGGGATATTATTCCTTACAACCTATGGTCTGCATTTTTAAATGCTTTTTTGTATACGTAAAAGCTTTCGACCAGTGGAAGTAGTAAACCTTAATTTAAGTATATTACATTAATTGTATTCCTGTGATTATTTGCAGCGGAATGTGGAGATTATGTAGTAGAAGACTATCCAGATCACACTTACCTCTCTTCTTACAAGTTTGTACCTCATCAAGATGCTGAGCTGGAAAGGAGGATAATGGAAAACCATAAGAAACATGCGTAAGTAATGTAGACCTCTATTAACGTATGAGATCTTACAGAAAGAGTCCTAAGGTTTACGTGTTGTGTGTAGTGCCTACAGCTTGAAGATCAATTTTCTGTTCAAGTACTATACCGCAATTATTGCTTTTCCTTGAAAGATGTGAAATCTTGATCATACTTCAGTTTATTAAAACGTGTAATTCGTTAGTAAAATAAGCGCTGTTCCTTTAAATAGCCATTCAGTAACATTGGTAAGAAATGAGGTAAGCTTACTGAATTCGATTTTTCTTAAAAATAATTCGCAAATGAGTATTTCAACTGCCAAGTACCTACCTAGGCTTACGTTGCAAGATCTAATGAGAAAAGTGTGGATCAGTCTTCTCTTAGAGGCTTGTGCCCGCCCCACTTTTTTTTAAACACTTCAAAATATTTCAAACCCAAGCACTTGTAAAACGCTATGAAATGTAATGGTCAGCGATTTCGAGATGTTAGCAGTTGTTGAGTAATAGATCTTAATAGATTATGACGTCATTATTTTATTGAAAACTTACTACTTGTAATGGACAAGATCTCGAGATCGCTGTCCATTGTATTTCGTAGTAATTTGTAAGTACTAGTGCACTATGTCGTAAATTTTTTTGTTCTGCACTTAGATTTCAAATATTTTGAAACATGTTAAGTGGGGGCGGGCGCAAGGAGTCCCCCTTAAAGTCCATATATGTTAGACGAATATAAGTAGATGTTGAGATGTCTTTAAGTAGGACTTTAACACAAATATCGTCACCTTGGAACCAGAAGGTACTATGTCCTTTTCTTTTAGTATTTTTGAGAATAAACAGTTTTATAGTTAGAAGTTCTATTTATAGTCTGTATAGATTCATTTCATTTATAACATTTCTAGCCATTTGGAGGTCGTTTTGTGAGATATTATTTTTGGAGTTGATGCCCTTCAGTACAAGGTCTTTGACTGCAGTATTAACTCCATTTTGCAAAAAGTGGACATAGTACCTTCTGGTTTCTAGGTGACTATATTCATGATAAGAATAGAATTTACAAACGAGTCAGTTTCATTCACAATGTGTATTTCAGAGTGTATATCTATACAACAGTGTCGTTCTTAGTTTTTAAAAAAATTATTTTCGAATGTGTTTTTAAAATTTTACTGTAAAAATAATTTTGTTCAAATATTTAAAACGAACTTGCTTATTTGTAAACCCGAAAGAACCATGAAGCAACTAGTGATGATCCACCGTCATACCAAATTTGGTGTTTGTAGCTCCAGCGGTTTAGGCTGTATATTCTATACAACAATGGGTTTTAAGGCCATTTTGGATCCAAGATGGCGACTTTTCCAATTTCTTTTAATATTTACTTAATCTGCTAGTGATGATGTATCTTCATACCAAATTTCATTTTTCTAGCTCCAGCCGTTTAGGCTGTTTATCGGCTACTCATAGCTTCCGTTTTTTTTAGGCGAGACATACTGGTTCTTGCAGATTGATTTTTTCTTTTTCAATCTCAAGAACGAAAATATTTAAAATGAAATTTAAGAGATTCACTTGTGAGAGCCATAAGACCAGTAAAGCAATTGTTATAACTTTAAATAAAAAAAAATCCAGATGGCGGCAGTAATCTAACAGATATTTGGTTTACTAGTAATATGTATGTTGTTGACTTCCTGTAAAATTTTAGCGGTCATTCATGAGTGAGACAGAGAAGCATGGAGTAAGAATAGACTGGTGGCAAATTTCAGAAAGATAATCGACCAGGAGCAATTTTTGGTGAAAAGCAGATAAATAGGCTTTTTAACATAATTCGACCATGCTGAATTGAAATATTTTGTTTACAATTTACGGACAGTCAAATATCTGGGCGGAAAATAAGTTGTTTACAGCACTGATCATTTCAGATCATAGAATTACTTAAATTCTATCCTGCTTACTTTCGAAAATTGTGATAGTGGCCTACGACTTACCACATTCTTCAAAAAACGAAAAAGTCGGGGGGTGGGGGTGAAGCGCTTGGTACAGGCTATTAATGGAACTAGAACGGGAAGGATTTGTATGTTGCAGCTTAACTCATGAACACCTGGAGTAATTTCAGTCAAACTTGATACACATATGTCCTGCAATCTGAAAAAGTATACTGTAGCGGTAAGATACCCCTATCGCCCCTACAGGTGGTGGGGGGAAGGGAATTCAAGTAAAAATAGTCGAAAACGACCGATATTAGTGTCAAATATAGTCTTCAGGGTCGCTAAGCTGATTAGTGACAGTCCCGAAGACATAGAATTCATTCTTTTTTTCTAACAGAAGGTTGTGATAAATACACGGGGAACGCCGGGCAATGAGCTAAGTATATTATATTATGTTAATGCTACATAAAATATGAAATGAATCGGGCCATTTAATTCTTAAGGACATATTTGAATTTATATATATAGTTTTCTGAATATGTGATTTTTACAACACTGAAACACGTTTCTTTTATAAATTCAGGATTAGAATTAATTGCCCAACAGATATCAGAGCAAATATTAACAGCAAACTCAGTGCACCCAAGTGATAAAATTATTATTATTATTACGCTTTTACTTCAACGAAAGAGACAAATTAAAATCTTTATTTGATGTTTATGTTGCAAGTGTAAATCTGTGAGCAGCCTTGAAATTAAGTGAAGCGTTAAATTTAATACATCATAAATTTGTACCACTAAAAGTAAAAAGGACGTTGGAAAACTAGAGTTAGCCACATGACTCAAACCTAGCCTAGCTGTGGTTCGTTAACATATTAACGAGGATCTGGTGTTGCATACGCACTAGTGAGAAAAATACATATACGGCTGCAGTAGGACCGACGGCACTTTTCAGTGTCGGAGGGTGCGAGTTAGTTTGACAAATACATTTTGCAGTCATTTTACAGATATTGATCATCATTTTATCATCCTGCACTCTGCATCACTGTTTTTCCTCATCAACATGCCGCCAAAACCACCGAAGCAGATGAAACAGCATGCAACTTGTCAACATCTCTTGCCATCTATCGTTCAAAAAACCATTTCCACAGCAACTTCTAAAATGACTTCACTTGGTGGGACCAAGAAACATTCACGTAGTTCAGACCAGCTATCTACATCCAGACATCGCTCCAGATCACCGCCTCAACGACATTCACAATCATCTGCTTCACCTCCAAATAAAATGACTCATACTCTAAGACAGTGCTTCCGGTTCAGACTCTAATTCCATGGATATCCTTCAAGCACCTGACGATCATCTGGCTTCAACACTCGATCACCGATCTTGTGGCTTCTTACTTACAAACTTCGATGCTAAATACCAGACACCAAAGCTTCTACAGCAACTACTGAAATATGTCCATAGAGATACCATCTCCGAAATCACTCCCACTAGGAATGGCATAATCATAAAATCACCGGACAGAGACTTCGCAGAAACAATCCGCAATAGGCACAGTTTTGAGATTTTTCGTAAAAATGCTCATATCGCTCCTCTCAGTGAATCTCGCATCAAAGAGCCACCACCGCCAAAACGCAAAGCTAAGCTATCAGTAGTCATCAAAAGCGTTCCACCAGACAACATTCCAGAGGAAGTAGAAGCAGAATTACGTCTTGAAGGACCATTCATAAATGCTTACGCATCATTACATCTCAAGGCACTCCTGATTCTCACACCTCACCAGCCAACCATCGATCATCTGTTAAGATACGGAGCTTACATTTACAAGAGACGCCATAGGGTAGAACCTTCTTGCACACAACCACCTACACGTCTTAGATGCGAGCGCTGCCAAACCTATAGGGATCACATCGCTGGTGAGAGTAAGGAGCCCCCATTCTGTGGATACTGCTCACAAAAAACCCACCCAACACGGAACTGCACAAATCTCCAAAATCCACCGAAATGCCATCAATGTCAGCAACAACATCCAATTTACTCATACAACTGTAAGGGAAAGACACCAGAAGACAATCTGCCTGTTGCTCCTTTACGCCTACCTGAACCCGATCCAGCAGTTGAACAACAGCATTAAGAACTACCACTTCCCACAGTAGAACAGCTTATTCAGTTCATGGCCATTACCTTCTCCAACCTCTACCCATTCAACTGAGCAGCAATTATCCACAAAATCCGACTTACAGCCAAAGACGTCTTCAAGTCCATGCAACATTTTCCGGTTCTTATGTTTTCTTTTCTGTAGCACCATCTACCTCCACCTAAAGCCATAAACCATCATCATTCATATCACCTTCACTTTTCACTCCCATCTTTGCACAGTTACCATAAGTGTTAAATGTTTGGGCTCACCTGTGTTCCATTAAGATCTAGAGTCGCCCCTAGATGGAGAAAAATCAATCATTCATCCTAGTGTTGCCAACGTGTTGTGATGTGCAGTGCACTTCATCTTCATCTCTTCATTACATCATCAGCTGATTACCCTAATACAATGGTTATAAGCGAAGCTTATAACGTCCAGTTTACTAGATACAATAAAATAAATGATTATTAAATTTATTTAACTTCTCTTAGACCACCCACTTCCTACCATGAAATCCCGAATTCCTTGAAACACTTTCCTGAAGCGAGGGCGTAACCCTTGGATGGGGGCTAGTTACACCGGTGACTAGCAAAGCGCGAAAGGAGGAAGGAGCTACAGTTAGGTTGAGATTGAGTGTCTAGGTTAAATGTGGTGTTCACAAGTATAGAGCCTTTGTTGGGACTGAAGAGAAGAAGGAATGTATTATATGATTTATGTATCACATGCCAGGAAGTAAGGACTGACACTATTTTCAATGCAAGTGAGAAAGGAATGTGTGCGTTACTTGCGGCAGTAACTGCTAGACGTGAAATAAAGGACTCAAAATGTGAAGTAATTGAACGTGTAAGTAATTCTGTGTAATCTGAACGTAAGCAGTCATGGGTTTGGCATAAATATTGCTATGTTCAATTTACAGACAAAGGTAAAATAAACAGGTTGAAGCAAAAACTTTCAGAAGAACTTCCATCAGCGAGTAAGTCAAGTGTTGAATACTCTCGAAGTAATTCAGAGTTACGAAGTTCTACTCATCCCATCAACTGGAAAAACTGTATATTCTGCCAGGATCCTAGTTCCAGTGAGAAACTTCCATCTGTAAGCAAATTTAATTCAAGTAACAGAATACTTGAGTTAACGAATTATTATCCTACGCTAAGTGTCAGATTCTTCCTCGTAAGTGATCTCATAGCAGCAGAAGGTAAGTTCCACTCAAATTGTTACAAACGATTTTTGAAGAACACTTCCAAAACAAAAAATGATTAGACTGTTAGTGTGGCTTAGTGACGAACTAAAGGCCTGTGCTAAACAGGGCCATGTACTTACTGCAAACTATCAGAAGAAACTGGACAGCCCGTGCCAAACTAATTTCTTACAAGATTGCAAACATTCAAAGAAAAGCTCACTCCCCTCGTTGATGATATCTACGAATTTATTGTGCTTTAAGATCAATCAGCAGCAGAAAGGCAAACGCTACTTATACCAATTAAATTCCGCCATCTGACCATTACTAATCTGATAGAATCACAGCAGGATGATTTTCAATTTACAATACCAACTTACAAACCTGATAATGAGGATGATTTCTTATCACTGGTGCATGTAGCACTAAAACTTAAGTCAGACATACTCTCTCATCCTGCATACTATGGTGCAAGTGTAACAAAAGATGAAGTAGCATGTGTACCCAATAGTCCGTACGTTTTCTTGCAAATTCTTTAAGGTGGTCAGTCGTTCAGAGAGAGTTCTGGACAAATAAGCATAAATGAACATGATGGTGATGATGAAAACAATGAATCAAATGTGTCTTTCGTGGAACAACCACAGGAATCTCTCGTACTTTCTAGGATCCTTAGTATTGCTCAAGATGTAATTTATAGTGTCGGTGGTGGAAAAAGATGGACACCTAAACATGTCGGGCTTGGAAGCACTGTACATCAGACTACAAGATCCAAACAGTTAGTGAAATTATTTCACAAAGCTGGTCATATAATTGGATATAAAGACATCCTTAAATTAGATACAGCGTTAACAGAAAGCACCTTAGCTTCAACTGACTCTCTAATTTGAAAAGTTATGCCACCAAATATAGCTAAAGGAAAATTCTTACATTTTACTGCTGACAACATTGACATTAACGATAGAACACTCGATGGAAGAAACACATTTCATTCAACACAATATGCTGTTTGGCAAAGAGGTCCTCCGCCCAGCATTATTCTTAGTGATGTAGTACCAAGCAAACACAACGTTGTCTGTTCCAGAGATGAGATATCAGCTATCTATCCTGCCAATATTGGACCTTCTAGCGATCCATTCTTCAGTGAAAATATTCAAGAACAACTCCCCACAAAAACTGAAGGCACTGGCAACAGATATCTTTCTTTATACTGAGGCAAAACACCAATCCAAAGATAAACTGGACTGCTTTTAATGTTAATCTTAGCCATAATAATCATGAAGTATCAACTGTTGGGTACTTTCGTATTATTCAAGAACCAGCTCATCACATTGATACTTTAAATACAGTTGTGAAAAGAATTGTACATATTGCAGGATTGTGCGAGCAGAAATATATAATATTGACTGTTGATCAAGCCCTTTCCGCATCTTGTGGAATTGAAGTGGAAGAAGGAAAAATACAAAAATATATTAATTCCCCGACTAGGAGGTCTCCATATTTGTATGAACTTCTTGAAAGCAATAGGACAGCATATGTCTGATTCTGGATTGTCCCAAAAGCAGAGATTCTGGATCTTTTTAGTGAAACTACAGCTATAAATGTGCTACTGGGAAAAGATTGGGCCACAGGAGTTAAAGCTCACAAAATCACGCTGCAAGCTTTGTGGCAACTCTTCCTACCGAAACTTCTTAATTACATCCAAGAACATGATAATGAACTCGGTCAGTACTTGTTAAATTTGCATGGATGAGACAGCAGATCATGATTTTGATAGTCTTATAGATTCATTAGGAACAACGAATTTCCATAGCATACTGTCCAGATTCTTCGAAGACTTCACAAGTGATAAACCGAACTGCCGATTCTGGTGTAACTATATGGACATGGTTTGTATTCTTCTACTTTTCATGAGAGCTGGA
This sequence comes from Lepisma saccharinum, assembly GCA_022664845.1. Classification (NCBI taxonomy): domain Eukaryota; kingdom Metazoa; phylum Arthropoda; class Insecta; order Zygentoma; family Lepismatidae; genus Lepisma; species Lepisma saccharinum. Next base: position 41,421 of record JAGDQP010009495.1, on the reverse strand, counting down.
AGGGATGGAATATGGGATTTACACATATATGCATTTAAGATGTTACCATATTTCTTCAGATACGACCACACTAACTACACAAGATGGGGAGTGATATATATTGCAGAGATACATAATCTTCCTCAAGAAGTACTTCATGAATTTAAACATGGAAATTGGGTTGTTAAAGGTTCAAATGGAAGCTTCAATGAAGTTGATCCAGATCACAGCCAGGAATGGCTTAATGCAACAGGGAAGAGCAGGAGGCATTATTGGAATTACAAAGTTACATTCGGTATTGTGTAGGTGGTCCTTATCGTATAATTTACGTGCACAAATAGCATGTTCAGACAAGTGAAATGTTTTCTATTGGACTTGATGATCAAATGACTCGAAACGAATTGACTAAAGCAAGGCAAATGAGAGATCATTCTGATGAAAGTAGAATTTTTCAAACGATGGAAAAGTTACATGTCTTCTCGGAAGATTCATCTAAATCCAACCTTCATGCTCTTTCAACAATGGACATGGCAACGCCTAAAATTCAAGATTCATTACTCAGCGCCGAGAAATTAGGTCAAGATCAAATGTTAGAATTTGTTAGAAAAAGACTAATCCTACCGAAAGATAATCCTTCTTATGAGAGTTTCTACTCTCCACTGAAGAAAGCCAAAGCACTAACATTCGTTTCTCTTTATACTGTAAACAACCCAAACTTAATAACGTTGTATTAAAAACTGACAGAAGTATTTTGCACCGCTTAATTATGGCGTATCAAGCAGGTAGGGTAATACAACTGCAATCTGCAAAAAATACAACATGAGTTATTGCCAGTGCCCATTTCCATCGCAGAATTAAATAGAGATCTCAGAACTGGAATGAAGGCAGCTCTTGCAGGTATATTGACCCTTATACAACTTGCTTCCCAAGTGTGACGTTAGAAGGTAACTCGTGTCCTATAGTTATTGAGCTTCTTTGATGACTATAGGAAAACCAAGTAGTGCCAAAACTTTCGGTGATGTGGCGGACTGTTTTGTAAATTATGTACTTCATCTTTGTGATAGTTTCGACAGAATGGACATTGTATTTGATCGTTGTAGATCACAATCCATAAAGGAAAAAAAACAAGACAGAAACGCTTCAAAGGAATTACACCCATTAGAAGATCGGTTGAAAACAGAGACGTTCCTGTACCTAATAATTGGGAAAGATTTTTGGCACTTCCAGAAAATAAGACTGACCTTGTCCGCTTGCTTTCAGAGAAGCTAATTATTCAAGCTCCTGGAAACAAAGCCATTATTGTTTCTGGAGGATTCGAAGGCGGCGGCACGGTGAAATTTTCAGATCCAAATGTGGATACAAGTTCCTTAGTTGCCGAACTTGAAGAAGCAGATACAAGAATTGTTTTACATTGTCTTCATACTCAAGCTGATATTGTTGTATTGTTGTTCTCAGCACGAGATACTGATGTTTTAGTACTTTTAATTAATAGCGCATGACAATAAAATAAATTGTAAAGAACTGTGGCTAAAAATGAGCACAGCAACGAAACCCAAGTACATACATATTCATACACTTCGTGAGAAGTTGTCCATTGTGGTAAAAGATCTGAGTTGTATAATTCCATTTCATGACATTACAGGCTGCAGTACTGTTTCCAACATTGCTGGTCATGGTAAGAAGAACACGTGGAAAACGTTCTGTCAAAATTACCAGCTTCTGCAAAACCTTGGTAAAGCTTCACTTCAGGAAAAAACATTCAAATCAGCAGAAAAGTTTGTATTGTAGAATTTATAACCTTCAAAAGGAAGGGACTTGTGATGAGGCAAGAGTAACTTTGTTTCATAAATATCAAGCTCCTGAAGCCCTTTCTCCAACAAGTGATGCCATAACATTCCACATAAAAGAGCACATTACCAAGCAATGGCTTGGACATCCAGCTTTCCCAAGGTGCCTTCACCTGAGGAAATGGGTTGGACCATGGATGATGGAAAACTTGGGCCAAGATTACTGTCCTTACCTCCAATGCCAAGTTCCTGTGTAGAAATACTTTCATGTGGGTTTTCTACTGGATGCAAATCTAATAACTGCAGTTGCAAGAAAGGAAAATTGAAGTGTATTTCAATATGCAAATGCAGAGTTACTAAAAGAGACTGTATAAATGATTAATGTGGATCTTGGAGCACTAAATTATTTTGTAGAGGTGGTTATGGATTGAAAGTGTTAAGAAGACGTAATGGAATGCTTGTGGTTTAAATACCTTATTAACAGTTCATATCTGTTACATTTTTCATCTTCAGAATCTAATATGAACCTGCAGGATACGTATCTGAACTCTGAAAATTTTGGATATATGAATCCTTTTATATATATATATATAATATATCAAAATAGATAAATATAGTGTGGAAAACATATAAAATACGACCTCTATAGTTATTAAAATTTAAGGAATAACAACATATTTAACGTAATAACTTTTTTTTAGTAAATTACAAGTATTTTAATTCTTCATATGCGCAGAGAATAAAATTTCTCACATTTTAGCCGCCATTTTGTTTTCCTCACCTACAGCATGGAAACGGCAGACACCAGCGTGGTAAACAACATATTTAAGTTGAACACACCAAAATCGATTAGAAAAAGCACTTTACCTGATTTTCACCCAAAATTCGTTCTTTATTCTAGCTTTCAAAAAATAGCACTAGTCTAGAACGTTTTTCTTGCAGTAAATAAATTTCGAGCTAATAATACGGTGCGAATTTAATGAATACACAGTTTTACCAATAATTTAATTAGATTATTTTGTAGTTAATATTTGCAATAGGTTTGCAATATAGAACATCTATTATAGTGCTGCCAGTATCTTAAATGCTTAGCACTCTGAGAACGTACAAAGCGACTAGCATGTAGCAGAAATAGTCCAACCACATAAAAACACTAGGGTAATATCTAAACTCCATCCATATGTTTATTCAATTGATATTAGGATAACTAGGTACTTCCAAGCTCAGTACAATATACTTAATCGATTCGTACATGTCTCAACGATAATAAATTTCACAGTACACGACAATTAATATCACTTCAAAAAGAACTATGTAATACATTGACTTCCTGGTTCAGTAACTAAACCGTCAATATAAAATAAACCTTGTATATGCAAGATTTAAACTATCCTTTCTCCTGCAAGTCCTATGCAATATTTACACGTTCTTTTCCCATGCAAGTCCCAATTTTGCAGTTATACTCTGGAACAAACTAAACCGTTAAAAACTTATACTCAAAAGTTTTTCGCACAGATTCACATCATCTTCGGCAAGGATCAAATGATCGTCGTAATGCAAATTATGTCAGTGTTTACCATGTGTAGTGACGAGGTAACATAGGACAGTCAATTAGGGTTTGTTACGAGCACTCAAAATTTCTTGTTAATGACGTTACCTTAAACAGCGAACTAAAGCTTATAATGATAGTAAATTGCACTTCAGATATACATTTTCATCGTATTATTGTCTTACTATAGATTGTAGAGGATAATTCAAATTATTTCTTACTTAAAATGTATTTTCAGGGGACAATCTCCAGCTGAAGCAGACCTGAATCTCTTAGAAACGGCAAGAAGATGTGAACTTTATGGAATGAAAATGCATGCTGCAAAGGTTAGTAAATTTATTGTGAATAGGGGGACTGCACAGTATATATCAACTGCTTTTCCCTTACCTTTGAGAAAGTTTTGAAATTGCAATTTAACCAATCCTTCAAAACTGTGAGGTTACCTGGAATTTTTCCAGAGAAAAATGAAATGTTTCAAACCTCATTATGGGCAGATTATTTCAAGATGTAAAATACGTTGGATTAAATACAGGGTTTCCGCCAACCTGGAAAATCTGGAAAGTCAGGGAATTTATTTTGAGAAATAATTTTTTATTGTAAAGTCAAATTTATTCATATTTTACACTCCATGTTTCAATTAAAAAAAAAAAAAAATCTGTGTTGTTTGACGTTGTAATTCTTCATTATGCAGTGAAAAGTGGGAGATTGCATGTTATGTGCTCCCTGCAGGAAGGAATGAGGGAGCTCTTGTGTCGTTTGTCTTTCTTTGCATGTCCTGTATAATATGACTAGCTGATCTGCCCACTCGCTGTGTGAGTTGAATAAAATGTGTTGGCAACAGTCATCGTTACTGTCACCAACCAGCTTTTTTAGGGGTGTTATCTAAGATAGCCATTGTTAATGAATTGATGGTCATGCCAAATCTGACCACTTGGAGGTAGTCAACCCGTCGAACAACATTGTAGTGTGGGTTACAGCGTGCGTTGCTTTAAAATTTTCCATTATTTACTACCGCTATTGGGATTCAATGGATAATTAGATGGTCGATTATCTCTGGAGATAATAATTTTAGATTCAAAATGATATGATACATCCCAGTTCGATCCAGTGTCTGATCATGTGCGAAAAATCATTCCAATCGGTCAAGTACGTTTTGCGTGATGCTCACGCACACATAGTCATTTTCAACTTTATATATCGTCCCTTTCCGGCATTAACGCTGTAAGCGACATTTTTTTCGAAATCGACTTTTTTGCCGTTTCTGACTCAGAATTGTAAGGCGCATCGAATGGTCTAATCGCCGTGTTTCTATCATCTGCCGTTGCCGAGATAGCTATGTCGCTTACTCGGGGGTAATTAGACTTATTGAGGGCAAGAATGTCGTATGTAGCATTTAGTCGTTTGTTTTCACGGTTTAAACGTTTCAAATGAAACTGAAAAACTGACTTGTAGTAACGATTATTTCAAAGAGCAAGTTCTCTTCGTGTTAGGAGCAAATAAAAATCATCAAAAAATTCAGTTTTTCAGCTCTCCTATAAAAGTTTCAAAATGTCGTTTACTGCGTTAATGCCAGAAAGGGACGATATAGATATATACTAATTGAGACATTAGTTTTAGGTTCTCAGACCTAAGAGCAAGTTCATTTGAAGATTCCAGATCAAGTTTTAGTATTGTAGTTCTTGATGATTCAACCCATCCCCAGTCAGAATCTACTGAGAAATTCAAAGGAGCATTTATGATGTTTACGTAAAATTTCAAACCTCATTAGATAATAATAATAACGATAAAAAAAAGTTGGTTGTGAAAGAAGTCCTTAAAACTGAAATTGTATGGGTCGTGAAGCTAATATCAAGCCATGCTACGTTCAGTTTTCTAAGCGGTTTGGGAAGCATTTTTAAGCGCGTGTTCAAAGACAGTGCGCAACAGTTCATCATGAATCCAACTAGAGCTTCATGTAGAGGGAATTCTGTTATTCAATTTTGGTGGGAACTCTGTAAATATTGAACAATTTGTGATCAAAGTAGACAAAATGTAAATGTAGGACCTTATTAGTAAATAACCACAATAGGTTTTCTAATCCTCTTATTAAATCAGTGCGTGTATTGGTTTAGAAAACATGGTAAACTGAGAGAATTTTCATATTTAGAGGAGAGTAGGTTGATGTCACTTTTCTTTTCTGGAGAAGTCGATCCCGTGCGGCAGGGGAACTAAAATATCTGTAAGAACTCGTATACGATATAAAATACTTTGAGATCAACGAAAACGTAAAATGATTTGACAGCTATGTCTCATCCAAGACACATTTTTAACTAGTGGTGTTCCTTGCGTTTGGAGCGTTGGCTTTGCATTCGGAATTCCTTGGGTTCGAGCCCAGTGGCCACCCATCCTGACTGAACATTTCTTCAGTCACCTAGGTTAGTGCCGGAATGGTGTCTTTAAAACTAGCCTCTGGCGGACTTCCTTCCCACTTCCGTCTCCTCTCCCCTATCACAACCTAACCCAAAGGACCTAAAGGTCATAAATACAATGCAATTCAGTTCAGTTTTGTTTGGGATCAGTAGCTTCTGATATCTGCGTCAAATTAAGATCGGCATCCTCATTAAGTTCGAGAGCCTTGTTTTGTCGTTCATATTGTAAAATTTAACTATTTTAATTGTAAAAAAGTGTTAATTATGTGCCAATTCATGGATATGTTCTTTTTCTCTCTCTATTTTTTCAGTATTTCTTTTATGATTCATTCGTAAAATTTAAGCTGTTTTCTTTCCTCCTCAGTAACCTCCCCCCCTTCCTCCCATCAAAAGACTTTCATAGTGTGGTGTATGGGTAGTGTTTCTTCCTTTGTCACTTTTCTTTATATTTTCTTTCGTCGTATTGTACACTTCCTTTTTTATCCGCTTCCGTGTACACGTATTCAAGGATAATACTAATTTTTAGTATTATCCTTGAATATGCTGTCTATTGGTTTATGTTTTCTAGAGGTTTTTTATTTCCCCTATTAGTGGAAAGAAGAGTTACAAAATACAAATTTTCGTTTCTTTGCTCTTCAATGATTTCTAGGTACATTTAAGAAATTTGAAATGACGTAGGATGAACTTCCAAAAAGATTAAAATGTTTGGCTTAAGTTCGTCCTGGGTTCTAGAAGCCAAAATGTTGGCCATTTTGATTTTTTTTTTTTTAAATTAAAAGAAAATTTCATTTATAACTCTAATGTTCACTAATCAAACACATACTTAGCATATATATTAACTTATACTGTCGAAACCAAATTTATAGAGATATAAATTCTGACACAGCTATAACTAACTGGTACGTTCTCAGGTATTCGTTAATTTGAATCGAGTTGTTAATGCAAAATATGCAAGTCCAGTTTTGCTTGAATCCACAGGACATGTATAGTTTTTTAGCCTATATGCAAAACACATGTTTTTTGTTCGATTCTGCGTTAAAATCCACAGGTACATTCTTTGTTTGTTCATTAAAATTTTAAGTCTAAGACGAACCTAGTGTGTTCACTACGAAAAATTGTAACTGTCAAGTAATGATATGCTTCCACATATAGGTCATCTTATTTCAAAGTAGCAAATCAAAATTGAAGGTTCTTGGCAAGCGGCCCTAGCTCAAGTTGTTAGAGCGTTGCTTTCGTGTTCCAAATGTCCTGGATTTGATTGAACTCTTTTTAGCGACCGAACATTCTGAGTTTTTTCCAGGTCTTTTCTTAGTCACTCCAGGCTAATACCGGAATGGTCTCTTGAATCTGAACTCAGAGAACTTGATAGTGAATACAAAGCTTCATGAAAACAATTAGGCGGGTGGTGTGTCTGACCTTCGGTGAGCCAATCATTACTCGTCTTTCATGCCTTCTACTTTTATTGCAAGATTTTTTCAGTAGAGCCAACAACCCAAAAGCATACAGGAGCACATGCTTTATACTTCTGTATTGCTAGTAGACAACGATTACCGCGACGGGCGACAATATGCGAGACGGTTGAAGCAACATTAAATGAAGTTATCTGAAAATCACTTTAGGTACATAGCAATTTCGTTCCCACATTCTCTTCCTATTTATTCCGGTCTAAGGCAAGGATTCCTAAAGGCCACAAGTACAGTTGAATTTAAGATTCTTTGTTTAGAGTTTGGAGTTTACTAACTGCCTTGGAGAGTTAGGTCTCAATAAGATTTTTTAATCAAAAACTAAGATTCTTTTTAGTGAAGAACTCAGTTTGTTACATAATCCGTACTTTAAAGTGAGCAAAGTTGAACCGGCAGGTAACTATAAACCACTGACATCTATTTACACACACAGAATCGTGTTACTAATTGCGGTAGTACAGTTTGACGCTTATCGAATTTTCGAGCCACAGGAATGTGCAGGCACTCAACTTTTATTTTATCAGGTATCACAGACATCTTATAAAGAATAAATGTTAAATGTTAATATCCTATACACCAGACCTTGTGTGTGGTAACATATTGAAAAATATTATGTATTCTTCAGTCGTCTGTGTATTTTAAACATCTTACAATAGTTTTACGATTGATCTCAATGGTAACAAGTAACAATAGTTTAAAGGATCATAAGCTTACGTAGATTTATAGGCAGAGCATATTTACTTTCTGGTTATTGTGTGCAATTTTTAGTTAGTACTTTTAAGGCGTCTTCCTCACTTTTTTAGAAGTATATAATACCGAATATTTCACACATTTCTTTTACATCGGCTTCGCTTACCTTCTGATTCACTCCTTTCTTTATTCTGATTAAATGCGATTTTAAACCAGTCTTTTTGTGTGATTATAAGTCATTTTATATTGTATGTCTTTGTCTTTGTATGATTTTCTTCTGTTATACTAAGCAATATATGCTCAAAAGGATAAAAAGTGTTTGTGTCACTGTCATATGTAATAGTGCCCCTTTGCTTCGTTTTATTTTCTTAATTATTTGAGTTTGGGTCCTTTCAATTTGTGATTTCTGTGTTACATTATTTAAGGTATTTTCTTGGATACTAACTTAATCCATAACCTTGGAGCTGGGGTAGATTCTACTCCAGCTATTTATATTTCTTTATTAGTTCTGCTATCCGACTCCACACAGAGAAGCGCTACTCTCTACCTTTCCGTAAGTTGTTTATTGATCGCTAGACGTTATCAGTGATTTGTGGAAGCGTGTAAATAAACATAACCTATATTATTTTACATTTCTGGTGGGGTATGAAATATCGCCTTTATAAGCTTCATTTTTCTTCATTAAGGAGTATGTCTCAAAATTTTTTACAATAAAAACTTGTTGGAAATAACTCCTTATTTATAAAAAGAAGTTAACTTTTATGTTATGTTAATAAAATATATTCCCCAGAAAAGAATAAAACTAATTTGATTCTCAAGTTATATACGGGCGTTTAAATAGTGCTTAGTTTTGAGTGGGGTAGAAAATATCCCCTCCTCCATGTTAATGCGACAAAATTCGTATGTCCCAGGTTACGGGTTAATAAGTGATACCGATAGTACGTATGTAAACAATTCTTCATTCATATTCATAAATTTTAAATTTTCTTTGCATACATATAGTTTTCTAATTTAGAATTCATGATTCCCGTTAATATAATGGTGTTACGTTTGTTATAATTCCATTCAAAACTGTAATATGCAATCGCCTCGGTACAGTTCGCAGACTTTCAAGTACGTATTGGGATGGGGTACAGTTTTAAATCTTCATCTGGAAATTTTTGGGGCAGTATCAAAAATAGAATCTCTGACCTTCCCCATCCATCCTCTCTGAAATTGTGCGTGCCGAGGGTTGTCATCCATCAGAATTGATGCTGGGCATGGGCCATAGTACCAGAACAGTTAAAGGTAAATTTAATAAAATAAAACTAGATATTGAATTTGCACAAGGACGCTGTGTGTGTTGAAAAATGCACAGAACAGTTGTTCTTTGCACTAACCGAAAATTGAACCCGAGTCTACTGCACTGTTCGCCATTCAAAATGCAACACCAAGGAGGAGACATCAGATGCAAAATTTACAGAATATGGAAAGCTTAACAACTGATTATCACGACAGCTCAGTGACGCATCAGAGCCGCCAGTTATGCCATCTAGGAACAGCAATCGGAGGCAGATCAGAGAGCAACAGGGCAGTGGTAGAGGACTGTAGGTGTGATGGGAGTGTATGCATATGGTCGGAAGATTCCTCGTCATCGAATGCGGCAGCCCTCCATGGACATCCAAGGACTCATCGTCTCTGTGCCTCGCCGTGTTGCAGCCGTTCTAAACCCCCATGGTGGCCACAGGCTACTTACCTTCGGCAGGTCTGTTCCACTGTCGCCACATTGTCACGCATCGTACAAAGCGGTTTTGGCACTTTTACCTTACGGTATCTGTCTGCCAAATTTGGGGCTACTGTCTTCTCTTCTTGGTGTGGCATTTTTAATGGCGAGCAGTGCATTTACCAGAGAAGACTAAAATAACACTGTAACTTTTACCTTTATCTATATTTGTTGTTAATTGATTATCTGTACATCAGTTACCGCTATAGTAAAAGTTTTAACTGTAAAGTTTTCAGTAATTATTATTGTGGTTACCTTTTGTCTGTAACTAAACGCCTTGGGTGTTTATTTGACAAGCATTATTAGCACTCCTTTGTTCGTTTTCGGGTCCTCAATAGTCTTCTGTTTTATTTAAGGATGTGTCAGAAATTTTTTCCCCTGCTCAATCAGCCCAAATATTTGTGTTCACAACATTCTAACTTCTGTATTATTCCTAGTTTATTCATTGTTCTTACATTTTAATATGCCATTATGGTTTCTCCAACAAATATTAACTTTTACACAACAGGAGTAAGGTACATACAACGTTTCGTGTCCTATTTCCATAAAACCCTTCTCAATGTATAAAGTCGAGGTAGGCAAGTGTAAAGTCTCCCTTTGATTATTTTTCAACAGTCGTAATTTTCTTGCATACTGCAAAGCTGTTGTAAAAACACAATGATAGGAAGTGGATCTAAATTGGTAACTATTGTTTGACACAAAAATCATAACCTGAACTAGTTTATTCAGTTTAGTTTCATAGTGTTGTGTAGGTCTATTTTTCATTTTTATTTTCTATTATTTCAGGATCATGAAGGAGTTCCACTTAATCTGTCAGTGGCACATATGGGCTTAGTAGTGTTTCAGAATTATACTAAAATTAATACATTTTCTTGGGCAAAAATCAGGAAACTTAGTTTTAAAAGAAAACGTTTTCTGGTGAAACTACATCCGGAAGGCTATGTAAGTTTCAATTTCCGTAACAATCATATATTAGAAGTTATGCACCTCGTTTTAAGTGTTGCTTGCATTTTTGTATTTATCTTACATTATATCAATGTGCTGTTGTGCATGCTAGAGTAAATTGCACATTGTGTGTAGTTCTGTGTAGCTTTGAATTTTTCACTTTATCAGCTTAATTTTATGCAGAATATATGTGTTATCTGGAATATTCAAATTAGGTTACAAATAATGGAATATGAAAAGAAAGTAATTTTTACAGAAACAAGGTTTTGTTGGTTTGATAAAATTTGATGTTTATAGTTGATTTTAGTTACTCTTCAATGTTCTACGACATACATATTCTAAGTTATGTGCTTTTAAAAAAGTGTGTTTTTTCTTTCGAGAATAATATTACCGACAAAAGAAATAAATGTATGTGAACATAGTGGTGTGCACACTCAGTCAAGATCTGACCACGCTTTTCTCCATTATATTTTTTATTCATCCCCTTATATACACACTGAAGCATAATGAAGCTAGTTACAGTGTATGGTAGATTTTCTACCTTTGTCCAATAAAAAAGATTCAGCAAAAGGGTCGAAATCAAAGTTAAAAGGAAGAGGGTGGGTAGTTTCGAAGGGTGCAGTCATTTTTTAATTTAAGGAAAGAATACATTTAAGAACATGTTTTAGTACTAATAACGGCTCATTTTCGTTTCGATAAACTTTCTAAAGATGTATTGTATTTTTAAATATTATATCAATGGCGATATATGTTGCCTTAAGAACTTGATTCTCTTCAGGAAAGGAAACCTTTATTGTCCAATTTATTTTTATAAAGTATTAAGCAATACAGTGGGAAAGTTCAAAATTGAACCACTTTTCTAGTTCGAGAGTACTATGTGGAATTAAAAGAAAAAAGAATTCCTGTCAGTAATACACCACTCGATAATCTTGCTTTTGTTAATGATATACATAGCTAGTTGTTCGTTCATTACCTTAATTTATTTGTACGTGTTAAGGTAAAGTGAAGACAAGCCATTCTTGGAGTGCAAACCTATATTTTATTCATCGTATCCAAGACGTTGGATATTTCTTCAGATATTTGCTCGTGAATCTTAAATGAATCGTCAAAAGACGTAGGGTCATATTTATGAATCACCCCCATGGTGGGTGGCACCCAGGAGCATATCAATTTAATGCTCCTAGGAGTCACCCAGCGCTTGGGAGTGATTCATAAATTTGACCCTACGTCTTTTGACGATTCATTTAAGATTCACGAGCAAATATCTGAAGAAATATCCAACGTAACTATAGATGATGTCCTATATCTATAATTTATTATGTGCTGTCTCAATGGAGTGAACTCATTTCGCCTTCCTCTCCGGGTGTTTGGTAATTGTTTTATGTTCTAGCTTTTTGTTATATTAAATTATGTGTTGTAGTTTATTTTCTCAGTGAGTATTTTTATTTCAATAGTATGTGACTATCATTAAAAATCTGCCTTGCATGAGGAGGACGCGGAAATGAATGTAACAATATCATTCGAAATAGTCTAGCAAACTTGCGTGCAGGCACCGTAGAGTGCGTAGGTGAACGAACATACAAAAAGTTCTATAGAACGTAAATATGAATCAAAGACATAAAAATATTCTAAGACAAAAAGAAGCACGTAGAAATATAGTGAAGTGCCATGGAAACACGTGATTTGAAGATGAAACTTCTCGGTTAGCAGCAGGTTGTTTAACCTACTGTATCATGTAGTTATAAACATAGTACGACTAACATTATCAAAATCTATCTCGTGTACACGACAGTCGTAAAACCTCAACAAGGAAAACACTTCTTGTTTTCTCTTACCACTACAGCTTAATGTTAACTTTCTTAATATTTAGCATCTGTATTTATTTCAAGCTGCTTCGTATTTGATTTTTTCTACTGTCTATATCCATTCAGGACCCATGTCAATATTTTCCGTGTTGGCAGTTTAAAAAATAGATTAAATTGCACCTGTTCTCATTTAGTTTAACGTGATCGCCTGTATTAGTGAAACGTGCGTTTTAAAAGTGTAATGTCAAACTTATTTAAAATAGTGCACTTGTAAGTACACAGTTTAACATCTTCTCATTACTTTTTTTTTATCATGACGTTTCTTATGTTCTGATACGAAAATATAGGTGGCACGTTTTATTATATTAAATTTCATATGCTCTTGTAGTAGTGTTCAGTGAAAACAACAGTTGCTCTATGCAGTATCTTTAGTTTACATTATTAGTACTTCTAGTATCTAATGCAAAATGACAAAAGCGAAAGATAAAAATTACGTACGCAATAATGGGTTCATGGCGTTTCAACATTATGAAAGAGGGGATTATGAATATCGCTTTCTAAATGCATTTAAAATTGACAATTGCTAATGCGCGTTTTCAGCATCGTGAAATAGTCCTAGTAGACTTCCAAAAATCGTTGAATTTGTGTCGTGTTCCGCTTAGTACCGTCGTACCTGACTGTTATATGCTTAATCGAATGATACACAACGTTAATAGAACGTGAGTGAATTGCTAGGTGGTAATTAGTCACAGCTTATCGCTAATCTAAAGAAGTACAAAATGAGTATTAGATTGATACTGATAGTAAAATTTGAAAGTACAAATTCTCATTGCTGGAGAATACTAAAACGATTCTGTTTTGCGTTGTTCTGGATGGTGATGTTCTATATTTTGCCTTGACAGGTACTAGAGCCTTGAGTGATAGAATAGCATTTCTTTTACAGTTTATACCTTATTTGTGTCATGTATCCAGTTTTGTTACCTAATCTCTGTTTTCTGTTTCCGTTTCATCATTTCATGTGTTGACTTCTTGGGCTTACCAGGCAGAGGTAAAAGAAAAATGTCGAGCAGACATTTTTGAAATTGTTTTAATCCTAACATTATGTTTGCCCATGAAACCTCAACTAACTTAAGTTTCGTCTTTTGCCATGTAGATCATAATCTTATAACTGTTAGCTTTGTATCTGCAACATACGAGTTGCTTACTTTCCCCTCGCCTTTCAGATAGTTGTAATAATTAGTCCTCTATTTGGAACCTCTCTTTCAAGTAGTCAGCTCTTGCTATGCTCATGTAAACAAAGAGCTTAATACCATTCAGTTTACTTGTTAGGTAAACAAAATAATTTCTAAACTCTGCTAATAATATCTACTAATTCTGTATGGCGTGTTCTCTTCAGTTTAGTTTCACTCTTGAACATATGGTTTTTAAATACCTCGATTTATATTTTCGTGCGAAGTTATAAATAATAATTAATAAATTATTATTTAAAATGATTACTAAAATAATTGATAATCTGCATGAATAATTTGATTAATAATTGCATGTAGTTTTAAATGTTGTAAACACACCGTTACTTTTTTATTTTATTGTACAGTGCAATCTTTAACTCCTGTTAATACATGTTTTAATATCTGTTATTATAACATTAATATTAAATTTTCCTAATTGACTGGTAATCATACTTATAAGTTGCATGACTCCATTAGCAACGTGTTTGTTCTGTTTACTTTCTTAATGAGTAAATACTTTCTAGTTATCTTAGTCTTATATTGCTCTGTCATTGTAATGTCTTCCTACTTATTAGATGTCCTTATGTAGTACTTACGTAATGTAGAAATAGATGTGGTGGGATTAGATTAGAAATCAGTGTCTTGTGATTTATCATCGTCATGTTCGAAGATCATTTTTCACGATAGCCATAGCAAAGTAGAAACCGTAGGATTATTTCATAAGAACGTAATAGTTTTCCTACTAACAAGTTTCGTTGATTCAGCCGGTAAATTTTTGTGGAAATCCATCGTAGTGTTTAAGGAAGGTGACAATACATTTTATTACAAAAAGTATTAGCACAAAGTGTGTTTTCCAAATTAAGTATTAAACCTTGTAATGTTCAACTGCATTATAAATAACTTTAGTAGCACATGTTTCTTTGAAAGTATTGTTTGTAAAATAGGTCACATTCTTACATTGTGTTACATTTATATTATTGTAGTTATTGCCAGCTTGATAACACTTTCGTACTTGCACTCAGGAGATTTCATATCGTTAAAACTGCGAAGGCATGTGTAAGTGAACAAGAAATTTTAAAGTAAAATTTTGATTCCTGTAGTGCTCGTCGGGTAATCAAGACCTTACCTCAATACCTAAAACTGGCCGATCTAACTCAGTGTTTTGTTCAGTCTTTCTAAGCGAATGCTAGGATGTCGCCTTCAAGCACTTAGATTCCTTTTCCTTTCCAACGGACAGAGTAAAGAAAATGAAATCTTAATAGAAAATTTCAGAATACTATTAAAAGCCTAATATTAAATCGAGGAACGATATATATATAATAATTCAATGCAATATTTTAATTTAGCGAAAAAAATAAAAGCTCCTACGTTCATCCATGTTACCGAACCTTTGTTGAACTGTGTAATTATAATTAATTATAATCCTTCTAGTAGCCTTTTTCTATGTCAATTTTTAAGATTGCCTTTCACGAACTGAGTAAATGATGTGTTTTTTTTTTTCGCCAACTTAAATTTACTTTGGAAATAGAATTGCGAGCGATTTTTAAATACTACATCTATTCTTTCAGTTGAGAAAATATATTAAGATCTAAAACAACACAAGTTGTAGATAATTTCGCACCAGCACGCAGAAATAGGCGCATTGTGCTGTAGATTCAGTGTTTATACTCTTAACTCAAGAAACCGTATGTAGTCCTTTCATTCCAAAGTATCAAATATTAAAGTATAAGTCAATCATTATATTAATGCTAAACTGGCATAGATATGTGTAATAAAAAAAAAAAAGAAGAAAAAAAGATTTGTTCAAAGATTTTCTTGTTTCAGGTAAATGTACCGATATTTTAGCAAGTGTTGTGTTTTGTTTACATACAGGGACTAACGTTTGTAAATTAACTGTGACGGATGTGAAAGACAAGGATAAGATTGTTATAAAATAAATTTTGTCTTTCAGAAAAAACAATTAAAATATTTTATTATAAGTTTTTTTTTAAAAACACATTGTCCGATCAAAAGTATTTCTTGATACGGAATATGCTAACATGTGGGGCATTTTATTCAAATTGAAATTTGATTACTATAGCAGTAGAATTAATTGTTACTAATTAAGAATGGCAAGTTCCACTTAGCGCCCACACATTTTGAAACTAAATTTTGTGGTCACCCTACGATGTTTGTTCACTTTACGGTGGTCGTTTTGTTCTGTATGATACAGGAAGTTCGTTAAATGAAAATAATACTGTATGTTGAAAGAAATCTACTTTGTAGTGATTATAGAAGTGTAAAGAAAGCAACTGGCCTGGAAAACTTAAGTAATAGTCCATCGTTTTGTTATCGTTATGGCTATCTCTTCTTTAATTCTACGCACTATTGTACTCTTTTAGTTATTTGATCCTAGGTAGTGTATTTAGATTTTTTATGTAATCTTGAATACTTTTTAACATCATTACTGTAGTTTTAGTAGTTGAAGTGTGCAGCATTGATGAATCTCAGAAAGAGGTATCTG
>JAGDQP010009495.1:8688-20301 GCA_022664845.1 Lepisma saccharinum | reverse complement strand
ACGCAGTGGGTAAAAATGTAAATGAAGTTAATATCACTAAAGAAATGTTAATGTACTACAAAGAAGCACATAAGAAGTATCGTGAAGATATGGGCAGAAAAAAAACAAAAATTAAAACAGCAAGAAAGTGAGCATAAGATCACAGCAGAAAAGACAAAAGTAGTACCAAAAAAGGAGTGGAGGAAAACATGTGTGTTGAAGTTCGTGAAGCTGAAAAATTAATTTCAGAGGGGGAAACATTCGGCTTCAGAAAGCAATAAAGCATCGGCTCATGGATGACTTGTCAGCTGCACAAGCCCTGATTGAGGCTGGAACCAAAAAACTTAAAAATGCCACAAAAAAGATGTCGAAAAAGTAACACGTGTACTAATGTTTTACAGTTCATTATTGTACCTTTAAAATGTAAAAGTAAAAATGTATAAGTGTAATAGTGGTGGATCGAGCGAAAGGCATGGGCAACTCGGACCACGAATTTTTCTTTTAATCAGTAAATCAAGTCATTTATTTCAATGTTTTTTTTTTTTCAAAACAGTACAGCAGGTCTACTAAGTTTAAAAAGTAGAAGGTTATATATACTCTTATTCTGTATTAATCTAAATCTTGTTTCCAGTTGCCCGTTGGGGTGAAGGGTGACATTTTCTTACAATACATTTATATATATATATTGTGCTTCAGAGCATAATATTCTATTGTATAAACCAATCATTATCCTGCTATGGAAAATGTATTATTCCCAAATGGGTCTTCAAGTATTTGGATATGTTGTTCAATAGGTTAAGAATTGTTTTGAAGGTAATTTATGTATTTGGTTATGTATCCAAGATTATAGGCCAAGGTAGGCCTATATGTCTATAGGAAAAAAGGTTCTGTTTACAATAAAGATTAGATCCTCGGATTAAGTTAGTTTCGACTGCACATTTATAATACATCATCCAACCCTAGTAAATTAATATCAGTCATACCTCTTTTAAAGTCCCTTCTCTCTGATAAAGTAAAGACACATAACAGTATCAATCCCACCTGTCAGCAGACGATCAGTTTCTCTTTGAGTTCTGACGCATCTAGGTTAACTTCTGCAGGTATTCAATATGTTTTTGGACCAACTGTCTCCACTGCTTTTTTACCCTCTCCAATATTCCATATGTCCTTGCCCAATTCCCGACGGCAGAAGAAAGACATCTTTTTGCATAGTCCCAAATCTTTATTATTTCCACAAATATTTCGTGTTATTCGAAGGTAACATCAGTGCAGCCAATTACAATTTTACGTACATCCCAAACAAATCCGTGAAACTTCAGACGTCATATACATCCTAATGTACACAATCTGCTGTGCATTCTATGTGGAAGAAATAGGCGATAACTTAAACCTCTGTGTCAATACCGTCACTAACAGACCCGATGACCAGTTTCGCCACACGCGCAATAGTGCAAACCTTCAGTAATTTAATTTGAGTAGAAGGTAAATAAATAAATAAATTGCACAACACTGACTTTCATGTGGGTTTCCGGGTCGCTGTGACCCATACCCTATCCTCCCACCACAAACACATAGGTACACCATCTTTGTCTGGTTAGAGCAAAACTGAAAACCGGTCTTACCCTCAGTAATATTTTTTCGCCTTCCTCCAACGTCCACAACTCCTTCACCTCTGACTTTTTTTTTTTTAGCCTTTATCCCCTGTTTTTTCCATTCGTAGTATCCCATATCTTTTCAGTGTTTTGTTGTTGTTTTTTATTCATTTTATCAGATTCACCATCTTATTGACTATCATTCTTTTTTTTTTTTTTTTTTTTTTTTTATTTCCTCTCCTTTCCACAGTTTTATTTGTGCGCGTGTAACGCGTTTGTCTTATGTTTTTCATGTGGATGCCCACGATCTTGGAGTCTTTATTTTAGCAGTTATTCAAACATGTCTCTTTGACTGTACCTTCGTTTTACTACTGAAGATCTTGAAATACCTCGAAGTATATGCTATTTTTAATTGAGTTTTGCATGAATTGCTGTATTTCTTCAGGAAGCAACGTAAGTACTAATTCTCCTCTATATTAAAATTTTACCTTGTATTGCCTCTCTGGCCTGTTCCTATTTGCACTTTATAATAAATAGCCCTGGTTACCACTCTTCTCTTTTTATATTTCATTTCCTTGCCCTGATCATCCCTGCCTTTGGCGAAAGCTTGCTACCTTTTTATTTGTGTGTGAACTTCCTGTACACCTGTCTGTACATTCTCAGGTTAACGATGTACTGGCATCTGCACAGATGCGTTAGGCAAAAAATATTGTTCTTTATTATCTGCAAATCAAAGGCACGACAATGAGCAATAGCTCCTTCCTATTCCAGTCTTTTCATGAGACGCCTGAAAAAATATCTGAATTTCAGACCTCTCAAACATTTCGTCTGGCTTGCTTATATCGATGACATATCCCGAATCTGAACCCATGGACAAGAGCTAGTGAAAACATTCGTGCAAGATCTCAGCGTCACCTTTCTAGCTAAATTTGCCTAATCGTTCTTCAGGAAACATAACTTTCGTAGATGTTGGTATCTTCTTAAGAACGATGGACTTGAGACTGGCGTTCGCATAGTATCAAACGCTGTCTCCCATACGCTCTTGCTGTCTGGGGCATCCGTTGCTCCTCTTGACAACCTATGGCAAGGTTATTTCAATACCCACTCCTCAGCTCTTATCCACTGGATATTCCAATCACCTCATCCGTAAATAATTTTAGAAACTCCCTGTGGTCTTAATCATTCAGTTCAGTACCATCCTAGCCATCAAATACTCCTTAACCCTCATCAAATTAGACATTCCATTCTGACTGTGTCACCTGAGACTAAAAGAGCTTCCGTCTGCAGACATCCGAATCTATACACGATCCTGACTAAGACTGGACCCAAACAGCCTCCTCCTCCTCCTAAAACCTGATAAAGTTAAAAAGAAAATCCGGCTGCAGAACTTACCCTACTATTGATCTTAGTCTGACCTTCGAGCACCCATCGCTCGCAAAACGTACCCGTCCCGACTCAGGCAGCTGCATTTTCTCCATCCGTATTCACCTTGCTGTAACGTATATTCTGCTTTCTACGTGACTCGGGGGCAAACCCGGACACCTTTAACAGCATTTATAGCCATCATTACTCCTTTAAATCACAACTGCCTCAGTCCCCCATACCCAAACACACTTCACGTCACGGTCATACTTTGACGAAACTTTCTGTGCTTATATCCTGAAAATTCTCAACAATGATTCATTTCTCACAGTTATGCGAAGAGATAGGAGCATACATATATCTAACTCGTACGTTAATTATGAACCCGGCCTAAGGTGTATTTTAGTTCACTGCGTACCTGTTCGTCTTTCTTTTCTATAAAGGCATTCTATAAAGTTCTGTCCGATTTTCACATGGGCGAACTGCACGCGCTCCCCATACCGTTCGTTCAGAGGTAAGAGAGTTAAGAAGAACGTAGCGTGTTAGTGAATATTTACTCTTGTAACCGATTGGTAGGGGTCACTATAGTTACACAGTGACGTCAGTGACACCATGTCAAATGTGGGAGACCCAAACTGCGTTATATATGTCTGTATACTGTACGCGTTTAAACTAGGAACAAACGCTAGTTCAGTGGGAAGAAAAATATGCCAGGCATTATGTAAGTGTGTGGTAAATGAATGGGCAGTCCATTGGTGGTTTATCAGATTTAAGTATTGTGATGAATCCCTCCAGAACGCACCTTGTACAGGTCGTTCACATGCCATAGACAACGAGGCGCTCAAGGCGGCTGTTAAGTCCGATGATGGCCAAACTTGCGATGGATTGGGAGGTTCATTCAACTGAAGTGCGGAAACCATTCGACATCATCTCCATCAGCTTGGGAACGTGCTTTGACTGCGGCTCATAAAGTAAAAATAGCCTGTGTTCCTTTGCTGTCTCGTCAGGGGAAGGACCCTTTTCTGTACAGACTGATGAACCTGCGATGGGAAGTGGGTTCTTAACGATACTCCACGGCGCCGTCATCATTATTTAGCATCACATGAAATCCCTCCCAAACAAATAAAACCACCACTGCATTTACATTATATTTTTGTTTGGTAGACTACTCGAGGTATCGTGCGACGCGACGCGACCTGACCAGACAATCAATGCAACTGTGTACTCGCAACAACTGGAACGCGTACATGAAAAGCTGAAAACCGTGGAGCCGGCGCTTGTGAATCGCAAAGGTATCGTTCTTAACAGGACAACCTGAAGTCACATGTTTTGCTAACGTCAAACGTAACACCATTATCCGACTTGATTAGGAAATATAATGCATTCCCCATATTCCCCTGACATTGCACCTTCGGATTACCATTTGTTCCATTCGTTCGAGGACGACGGTTCTAAACCGTTGACGAGGTGATACACGCACTGGGCGACTTATTTGGTTCACGTTCCGCTGAGTTCTACTACCGTGTGATCCATAGTCTGCCCGAGTGTTGGTGACAGGTCATTATTAATGATGGGGACTACTTGATTTTCCAGGTTATCGCGTTTGTCTTGTAGGTTCAAAATCCTACAGAACTTTATAGGTTGTCTTATACTTCCTTCTTCTTTAGTTCCTGACTTATTTTATTTATTTATCTTTTCCATTACTGTTTTCGCTTCTTTTTTTTTTTCTTTAATAAAAAAATTCTTTGTACTGAGAGTTGGGCATATCGCGGGTACCACCATGCCCTGCAGTGTTTTAAGGACCGTATTTCAAGGTATAGTTTTCTTAAATACGCTGATTCTAGTTTTGATTCGAACTTTTTATTCACTTTGACTAGTTCCGTATTTTCAAACTCTTTTGTTCCACGATGTTAAGTGTACGTATTGCGTGGTGTACTGTAATAGGTCATGCAATTTAATTAAGGTGTAAGTCCAGTTAATTCAATAATTGTATTTTACTACTATTATTGTACAGAACAGTATTTTATTGACATTCAGTAGGAAAATAAGTTCCATTATAGCGCGGATTGGTTATAATGTAGTTGTAAAACATATCCCCTGACGATTTGTCTTGTTACGGGGTTTTACTTGTTATTGCTTATTATTATTTTCCCGTTGTTCTCTATTCTGTTATCTCCATCTTTGGAAAGCCTCTTTACCACTCACAGCGTTCCTGTCACCTTTCGGTGTTTTTATTATTATTATTATTATTACTTTAAAAAACTCTCCTGTCTTCATGACCTGTCCACTCTGTAACCTAGCTTTCAGTATGATAGCATAACCAGTCCTCGTGATCACTCTTTGTCTTTTTTTCTGTTCTTTGTTGTGATCATGCGTTTGGCAAAAGTTCGCCAATTGTGTGAAATAACTGTGCACATGGCAGTGTATTGTACCCATGCAAAAAACTTCCTATTTGTCCCTTATTTTATCGTCTCTCATTGTCAGCAAAAGGTAAACTTCTTACGAGGGAAAGAAGGAAAATGAAAGAAGAGGAAAATAGCTAAAAGGAGATTAAATACATGTAAATGAATAAAACTGTAAAAATTAAAATAAGAGAAGAGGAACGGCGAAAATGTTGTTAGGAAAAAATCGAGCAAAGCAAGAGTTTGAAGAAAACTGAACATCAGCTCATGGTAGGAAAGAAATCAAATTATGACAGTTAAGAGACCTTCATGGGACCGTAGCTAGAAATAAGAAGGCAATTATAAGGACATTTGAAAATTTTATAGAAACCTAATTATTCCATTGAAGAGTTAGGAAAAGCAGAGATAGAAGAAAGTGATGTAGAAGTTCCACATGTAATGAGCGAGGAAGTGGATAATGTTCTTAGAGGGATAAAGAAAGCAAGATTCCCAGAAGAAGATTGACTCACAGCAGAATGTTTAAGTGGAGAAGTAGAAAGATGGAAGAAGAGCTTTCCAAATAATTCTCAGTGTGCCATCTGAAGAAAGAAAGACCCTCAAGTTGGAATAATGCTATTATTATACTCAATACAATTAGTGTTATTCTATTGCACAAAAAATGTAGTAAATAATATATTGAGAACTATAGACCCATTAGGTAATTATCAACCCTATCGAACTTATTCTGAACCGTATTGAAGGACACTTAGATTTAAATCAGGGAAAGGAACAAGCCCGATTTCGTAGTGGATTTAGCATATAGGATCACTAAGATTCATAAATTTTGAAAAAAAAATGTAAGATTTCAGTCCGGTATCTTGGCAGTAGTACGTAAATTACTTGAACAATAAGGCATCGAAGGTGCATATATTAAATTGCTATAAACAGTATAGGGTACGACGGGAGGATTGAAGAAATCTTTTACTTTCTTTTAATTTCTCCTTTTATAAATATCATATCACAAAAAGCAACTACATCTGTTTGTAATGCGTCTAAAAAGTACTGAAATCCATGTATTCCTTTGTATTGCATATAATTGCGTGCTAATTAATCATTTTATGAATGTATATCGTGTATATATGCGTGTATTACATGGGGTAATTGGTGTGTATCATTTCTCCGTCCTGCCGAAGAGAGAACGAGGTTATTTAGATGGGTCGAAATAGGATGTAGCTTAAGAAATGAAAGATCGAAATGATAGGTTTTGGTAGACTGTGGTTTTAGTCACATGATCAATAATATACAAAATTCGGCGCTTAACTCACCAGACAGACCGATGACGTCGAATGGCTGCTAACCAAATGTCAGCCGTTTGCTAGTAACAAGGTCGTATTGAGTATTCGATGTGAATTCTAGAGCGTAGCTCTCACCACTAACTTTGTCCTGGTACCTCATGTACCATGAAGGTTCGTTCTCCTCCTTAATGACGAAAATCCAGGAGGAGAGGTTTACACTGGGTCAGCAGAGTTTACGGAAAGGATGGCCCGTAAAATCCTGTGTCATGTTATTTCATCGGGTCTGTCCGGAAAAAAGTTAGCGCCATCATAATTAATTTACTTACATTATTATGTAACCGCTTATACAACCTTTTATACAATTGTGTTCGTGCAAACTACGTGTTTGCTTGGACGGTAGATTTTTGTCCACTACTTGTTATTATGTAAGAATATAGTTATGTAAATATATGAAATCACCACAACAAAGTGTTGAGGTAGATGTCCTCTGTAAACTTGGTAAAGTAGCAATTCCATGTGTCTCTGATATCACTGAAATCACGGTGTCTGGTTCGAGGTTACCGGGGTAGGCATACAGGTGTATGCCTTAGCTCCTTGCATTATAAACCTAGACCATATGGGGAAACTAGGGGGAATAATGCACTAAAATCTCTAACTGATCATATAAAGAACTTTGAATTGGACCAAAAATTGACATTGTTGTGAGTAAACAAGCGAGAAAAATTTAAACTTTGAAAATTTTCAAACTCATTGCATTTACAGTTCCTCTCCACTTACTTTTGAAGCTAGGGACTGCAACATTTAACATGACCAAAATCAGCTATGCAAAATGCATTGCGTACCATTTGCCACCACATAGTAATAGTAAGTTAAAACTTGCCAAAAAGTAGTAGCGCTGTTTTTCATGCTTTAAAAATTAACACAGCAGAACTGAATTGCAGAATGACCTATTTTCAGTGAGCACTAATAACGATCTTTGGAAATTGGCTTTCTACATGATGATAATACTTGACGTAAATTCTGACCGTATAATAGCCTACCTAGATAGGTTTCACTAGCCCAAAAGAGAAAAACATAGCTGAGAAACTGCAACTAATGACTAACTTTCGAAAAAATAAATCTTAGAACTAGGGCTAAAACTAAAAAATAGAGCATCGGTATCTTTAAAGTGACACACATAATCTAAATCTGATTCCCTTCACATACTAAGCAAAGAAAGCTTGTGTTATTTCAGGTCAATGTCATTCAGTCTGAGAAATTGCAGAGTTTCGGGAATCGATCTTTCGTCTAGATGGTGGTGTATAAACTTGTACTTTTATTCCGTTCGGTTCCATAAAACGAACATTGAAAAGGTTAGTTTGCATTTATGATTGCATCCATTTGCGCCACGTACCACTCGCGATTGTATATTATAGTCATGTAATACCCAACATGTGGCATAGGAGATTCTGCTTCTACTAGAAAAGAGTGAAATTCAGGATTGCAAAAGGGGTAAGCCAGGGAGATGCAATCTCTATAATAATAATAATAATAATATATATAAAAAAAATGTGCCGTTCTGAAGGAAGGGTTCAAAAATTTAAACTGAGATGAAGGTGGAGCGAGTACTTTAATAACCTACAATTTGCTGGTGATATGATTCTTTTTGTTTCAAGTGCAGAACTGCATACAAAAATGGAAGAATTAAATAATGAAAGTTTGAAAATAGAACTTAGAATGAAATGTGGCATAGGGTGATATATAAGTAAAACAAGAGTGATATACTATACAGAGCGTTTATTAATTCGTGTAACTGAGAAACACGTGTAAAAACGAAAATTTTCAAGCTATATGCATGAAATTTTCCATGCTTGCTCACAAAGCACTGACGTTTTAACATTGTGGAAATAATTTTCCTAAACTAAATTTTAACATCAATTTTGGGGGTTCAAACTCAAAAGTGAACCTCACTTATGAGAAAATCATTGTGACCACTTTTCCTAGTCTCTAATTTTATTAATTACCAATAAATTAAGTCAGATGGTGATTTCTGTTTATAAAATATCGTAGAATCTCTCGATCTGAATCATTCGCATTTCATAAAATGTAATACCCTACCCCCACATACCCAACCCCATGTGTAAGTGAGAAGAGGTTACTACACCCATTATTCTATGAATTTCGTAATGCAAGTTTCAGTTAAATTGGTAATAAGTTTCGCATATTTATATTACAGAAGGTCCGTATTTAACAAAACATAGTACCATACCCCCACCCCATGAGGGGGTTAATGGGGGTTAGAGCATGCGTTTAACTGTGAAATTTGGAATGTGGCTTTTACTTAATTAGCTTACAGCTATCACTGATTTATTTTACCTAATGTCCGTATCTATCAACCCTCATAAGGGAGTTAGTAGGGGGATAGAGCATGCATTTTACTATGAAATTTGGAATGCTGTTTTCAGTTAATCATCTTACAGCTATCAAAGATTTATCTTACCGAATTTACGTGTAAAGTGCCATACCCCACCCCATAAGGGTGTAAGTGAGTTTAGAGCGTGCGGGGAAATTTGGAATGCAGTTTTAAGTTAGCTTAAAACTGTCCAGATCTGTCTTACTGAATGCCATTATTTAGCAAAACAAAGTAACAGGCTAAGAAATTTCAATTAAAAATCTCTACCCAAAAAGGTTTTTGGGAACCTTTTTATGGCTTAGTACCTGTTAATGCTAAGCCTTATGTGTGCACGTGCCCTTCTATCTGTAATTGTAATTACCACCAATTACTTGAATACACATTGAAATTCCAAAATGCTTGTTGACATTGCATTGTGCTTCAAAACTTCCCATAAGTATACAGTTTACAAAACAATATACTAAGTACTATAAAAAAGATAATATGTAAACTAATTATAAAATATAATATAAAGAATAAAACAGCTTATAAAATAATAGATCAAATATTAACCTTATATACGTGCAATTCCATTTTTTAGTGTTATGCACACAGTTAAACTCATTTGATACAATAATAGCTTGAAACAAACTACCCCCGATATGCGGTTCAAATTAAACAGTTACCCTATATAAGCCATTTTAAACAGTTATCATATAAAGATAAAATTCAATAGTCAAACTATTCAAACTTCTATCCTCACTAAACTTGAATTAAGTTCTGAACTATCCATTATTACAAAGAGCTCAAAATCTTGCTTCAGCGATTCTAATAAATTCTATTCTAATTTAACGTATGCTACAATTTAATTAAGCATAAATAAATAAATAATAATCTCCTACTCCTAACATTTAAATAATTAGATCCTAATAAAATGTCTATAAATCAAGTAAGAATAATTGATAAGATCAAAACTTGAGTCAGCTATTCCAAATCATGTACATAGCTCATCAACTGTTTAATTGTAGACACAAGAAATCAACAATCATAAGTACAATAAAGAAAGTAAAATAATTGCTGGACCAATCAGCAAGACATAAAATACAAGTGACAAAAGATAAAATACTTCTCAAAAGATGATGTGAGGTATGCATGTATTTGTTTTGTTATCCTGTGATCGCTGTAAGCTGATTAACTGAAACCTGCATTCCAAATTTCATCGTTAAACACATGCTCTAACCCCCATTTCCCCTTTTATGGTGTGGGGTATGTGGAGTATGGTACTTCGCTTTGCTAATTAATGACATTCAGTAAGTTAAATCAGTGATAGCTGTAATCGGAGTAACTGAAAACAGCATTCCAAATTTCATAGTTGAACGCATGCTTAACCCCCTTATGGGGTGGGGTATGGCACTTTGTTTTGTTAAATAATGACATTCAGTAAGGTAAATCTGTGATAGCTGTAAACTGATTAACTGAAAACTGCATTCCAAATTCGGCCGCATGCTGTAATTCCCACTAACCCCCTTACGGGGTGGGGTATATGGGGTATTGTACTATTTTCTGTTAAATACGAACCTTCAGCAACGTAAATATGAGATATTTATTAGCAGTTTAATTGAAACTTGCATTACGAAATTCATAGAATAATGGGTGTTGTAACCTCTTCTCACTTACACATATGTAAGTGGGGTATGTGGGAATAGGATATTACATTTTATGAAATGCGAATGATTCAGATCGAGAGATTCTACATTTTTATAAACAAAAATCACCATCTGACTTAATTTATTGGTAATTAATAAAATTAGAGACTATTTTTCCAATTAGAGAAAATTTAGTTTAAGAAAATTATTTTCACAGTGTCGAAACGACAAGGTTTTGTGAGCAAGTGTGGAAAATGTCATACATATAACTTGAAAACTTTCGTTTCTACAATTCTGTTTCTCAGTTACACGAATTAATTAACAGTCTGTATAATCAGCATGCTAAGATAGGATAAAATGAAGTTTATGGGCGGGAACAGCACTATGGCTTACGTCCTTCCCGGTAATCAGTATGCTGAAAAGGAAGAAGTAAAGATTTACGGAGAAAAGATCGGCGTAGTTTGATAAGTGTGTTTGCCTGGAAACATTAAATTCGAAGATGACGGAGGAAATAAATAGGAGTAAAATGTCATGAAGCTCGTTTGGAAGACTGAACTTAATCTTGAAAGCAAGCTACCAATGTGCCGCTGTCGTAAGTGTATTTTATCTGTGATGATTATGAAATGCGGACATTGGGTGTACAAATGGCTGAAAAGTTAACTTGCACATTGGATTCCCAGAGAAGAGAAATATTCTACATTACTAGCAAAATGCAAGATGGATAGATAAAATCATGCGTTTTCAGGAGCTGCATGGATGAGGACATCGGTTGATCAAGATGTGGATAAAATGGGGGAGGCCTTCATCCAGTAGTGGATTGAAAGCAGCTAAATATGGGTGTACACACAGATACATTTTTGATTAAAAAAAAAGTTCTCGCTTGTCGTGAAAAATCTTCCGTTTAATCAGTTCTCTTTGGATACTGTATAATATATTTTTCTTATTCATTTCGACGTGTTCAAAAATATAGAATAAAGTTTTTCCAAA
>JAGDQP010009494.1:39716-58872 GCA_022664845.1 Lepisma saccharinum | reverse complement strand
CCCCCCCCCCCTCCGGGAGAGATATTTTTGGACACCACTGGTTGCCCCAGTATCATAAATCAATTCAGCATATACACTTTTCTACCTCACTTTCTGTTTGAAAGCCCTATGTCAAGTACTTTCAGAGTTATTAGCTTTGTAAGTGAACGGTCATGTACATAATGTAGGTTCGTTAGGTCCCGTCTGTTCTCATATCTCTAGACCGAGCCGCCGTAGCTCATTGGTAGAGCGTTGTCGTAGCATTAGGGAGGTCGTGGGTTCGATCCCAGAGGCGACCATCCTGACAGATTTTCCAGCGTTTTTCCTCAATCACACCAGGCAAATGCCGGGATGGCACCTACAACATAGGCCCTGGCCGACACCTTCCCGAATCCTTTCCCCTCCTCTATCCCGACTTGAGCCTTAGATGCCTAAAGGCCATAAATAAAATTCAAATTCAATTCAAAATGCATATCTCTAGAACGACTTTGAAATCGAGACTTAAGTCTTAGGTTTTCTGTAATGCGCTTTAATTTGAGCGTTGTTTGGTTCCCGGACTCCGCTTTCACATACCGAAGGTTCCTTTGTGAGTTAGAACTGAAAGATTGGTCCATATTGCTTTATACTGTAACTGGACGATCGAGATTAATTGTTCACTTCGCTCTCTGGGTTCATATATTCTTTAAATTTCGCGTGGCTTCGATAAGCGCAGAATTGCTTTCAAATAGAGGTCAAATGTTTATAATAATAAAAAAATATTGCTTCCTCCTAACGATGTTTTATTAGAGGTTGCTTATAGCCATCTCAGATCAGCGAGAGTGTGAATGCAAAAAACAATTGAGCATCGACCAAGGCAATGCACCTATAACTGGTAATGCCTTGTTTACATTACTAACACTTTACCATGGTTAACATTAACCGAGATCATTTTACTAATGTAAATGACAATTACCGTTAACGCGGGTTTCAAGTTTAACCAGCGTCAACTTACGACGGTTATCTTCTTACGTTGTAAACGCAAGTTAGTCACTCGCGCGGCTCACTTTGAGTTTCTTTATTTCTTTATCGAAATATATAGCATCGTAGTGGTGTATATCACTTTTAAAGTATAAAAGAGTGATTGCAGAACTAATCTACAAAATATTACGCTCAAATTTTTCATTTGTGTTCATTATTTTATAATTTAAATCTCTTCTGTGTAACAAACAGATTCTTTATTCTACGGAAACCTCTACCTGTTTCTTTACAGACAATGGTAGTACAAAAACGATAATCAAGTTAAGATCGGTAGTCTAAACGTAAGTTATTTCAACCATGATTTTTACCATTATAATAACCTTAGTAATCTAAACAAGGTATTAGCAGACAGCTATAGAGCTAGCTGCCATGTTTCTTTGTCACCCTAAAACATTATTTTTGATTGGAGTCAGTAGGCACACTGGGCGAGATTAAGATGTGACGTCAAGCTTCATGTTCTCGGCGAAAGGGCGAATCCTTCTAATAAAACATCCTTGCGTCCTCTGCTCTGACCATTTTCTACAGTGTTACCAGATACGGTATATATTTGAATTTTATTTATGGTGTTCTGGCACCTGAAGCTCAGGCGAAGTATTCCTTGAATCTATATAAAATTGAAAGTCTGTTTGTTAGTTTATTTAGTTGAACGCTATACAATTCCGCACCCCTTGACGGATTCGAGCAAAATTTGGCAACACATATTCCTATGACCTAGGACTAACTACAGCATTGCAACCCCCTCCCCCCACAGAGGGGGTTAAACAGGGTTGCAACTCAGAAACCGCTTGAGCTAGAAACTTGATATTCGGCATGAAAATTCTTTGTTTCGATTTATTAGCAACGGCTATCTTACTTTCTCGATTCGACATCCCAGGGGGTGAGGGGCGAAAACTTTTAAGGAGTGGAATATGAGAACTCGGTAGCAGTAGTTGTAGTGGTAGTTGTAGTAGCAGCTGTAGTCCTAGTAGTTGCAGTAGTAGTAAAGGGAAAGATGGTAATATGGCGCCACGTTGTTTTTGTAGTTTTAACTACTAGTAATTGGAGTTTTTCAGCCTAAATTTTACAGAAAATGCTCTGATATCTTTTCCACAGTATTATGAAATAATCTACACAATTTCCTTACGTGTTATATATTTGCAGGGTAAAACTAAACTAGTACAGTTTTCTAAGAAAATAAGACTGTCTTAGTAATATGAATAGGAATTTTATTTTAAAGGCCTTTAGGCAACTTTGGCTCAGGCCCTCCTGGTAATATGAGCCCCATGGAGAAAATTAATAAAAGCATTGTTAGAGTAGCATAATACTTACATTTTTATTAATACATACAATATGCATGATAGTAAAGTAATTTCAACTATGTTTTAATTGAGTTTTTTTTTTCATGACAAAATACAGGATCTACTTTTGCTATAGTGTAGAAGAACACTTTACATATTCCCTGCTGCACGAGTAATACAGTATAATAACATTTTTCAAACTCCCTACTACATGTGTGGTACTGGAAAGTAACAATGGCTTCACTGTTTTTGTTCAGTGCCCTCGTATAACCTGGTCTTGAACACACAAAACTTGGCGACGCTTCGAGCCTCTGCGATGCTCAGCAGCACCAATAATAGTCAGCAAGCATGGATGCATTCCAGCGCCCTTGATATCGGGATTCCATTGTCTTAATGTCTTGGTGAAAACGTTCACTGTGTTCCTCGCTGAATTTGGCAAGATATGGCTGTGGAGGAAATGGACTCATTTTATAACCGAATCTTCTAAAGGCGTCCAGCATGTCATTCACAATTTCCACGTAATGTGCAGCCTTATGGTTCCCCAGAAAATTATTCCCCAATAAATACTACACTCATTGTTGCAGTGAAATGCTGGTCCTGCATCAGAGCTCGAATTTGAGGGACGTCAAATATGCCAGCTCGCATTTTTGCCTCACTCTTGTTTGCAAAATTTGATCTGCAGGTAATAAAAAACACAGCGCTGTCGGTGGGTAGGGTCACAATAAATTACTTCATCAAACTAAGTTTTATGTGTAGTGGGCCAGAAGCACTTTCTCTGAGGCAACAAGTGGATCACGCAGTAGTACATTCTTTTCAGAAGGAACTAACTGTTCTTGTCGTGCCATCGTTCCTGCCCCAGTGCTCAGACCTACTATTTGTGGCTAACATCGCGATTTTGTTTCTCGAAAATTCTTCGTTTCTCTAAAGCAGCGAGTGACTGGAGACAACGGGAGTGCTTTTCGTTCATAACTTCACTCAACTCATATGTATATATGCTTACTTTCCTCGAATCAAAATGGTCGTATGCCAGTGCTATCTATCAAATATCGTAGACGGTAATGATTCCATTTCATTTGCAAACATAGTGATCCTTTTCTCATCCGGCACATTCACTGTGTATCCACATTTCGCTTACTAAACATTAAATTCATATTTCGAGCTTATATACTAAACAGGATTGGGGCTCATTTTACCATCTTTGTCATATTGAAAAGGAATTCACTAATTTCATCGACTATTTGTGCATAATCTTAAGCTAACATTATAGCAATATACTCCTTGAAACCTAATCAATCAAAAGCTGCGATCATAGTAAGTAAATCTACACAAATAACGTTGAAATACTCCCAATAATAGTTACCTTACAAAGTTTTCTCGGAGAAAAACCTAAATCACTGTACTAAGCACGGATTCATAGATACAACTGCAACATACCCAGCTACCTGCAAAACTAAGAATTTCTACTAATTCGTGCTGCCACAATCAGCGTTTCTTCTAGGAGTTTCATTCTGGGGGCTCACGAAAATTATAAATAATTTATATTGACTCCAACCTCCAATAAACTAAAATATTGTGGCACATTATTCAGCTAATAATGTTACTTAACAATAATGTCGTACTTCTTCAGTTAACCTCAAAATAACATGAACAATATTTATAGACTCTGCTGTAATATACGTATCTATATTTCAGTATACGTACGAGTAATACAAGTGTTGAGACTGATTCTTTCAGGGGAGCGGGTGAAAGCCCCTCGAAAACGTGACTGAAAGAGACAATGGCCACAACCAGAATGCAAGCGCAGCTTTGTGAAATATTGGGGGGCTCAAATTATATGTAGGGTCCATAATACCACCTTCTCCTCTAGTAGCAGTAGTTGTTGTTGTAG
Source organism: Lepisma saccharinum (assembly GCA_022664845.1). NCBI lineage: Eukaryota > Metazoa > Arthropoda > Insecta > Zygentoma > Lepismatidae > Lepisma > Lepisma saccharinum. The sequence continues at coordinate 54,711 of JAGDQP010009494.1, read as the reverse complement.
ATGTTTTTTGTTGTTGCTATAGCAGTAGTAGTACAACTGATAATGTTGCGAACATATTTTATTCACCCTGCACCAGCGGGCTTGCAATTCAGCTAATAATGAATAAAACAGAGCGCTTGGTTTCAAGCTAGTTTATTTGCAATTAGTGAGATACAAGAAACAAAAAAATAAAACTATGCAATATAATGTAAAATTATGATAATGATGCTTTTGTATACAAAAATAAATGAATTCTCATACAATTTTGAAATCGAAGTAACTTAAGCAATATCTGAAGGTTTATCGTTCTTCATCCAACCCTCTACCGACTCATTAATTAACTCAGCCAGCTTGTTGTTGCTTAGAACACTCATGTGATCTCCTTCCAACGTATGCACAATGGGCTCCTGTTCCGATATCTGAAAGAAAAGTAGATTTATATAGTTTATTTATGCCAGTGAGTTCTAATTTATCATACAGTGCAGCTCAATGATTTCTGCCCTCGAATAGCGTTTTCATAAAATGAAGAAAGTGTAATACAGGCAAATAATGTGTATAAACATAAAAAAAATGAGAAAGATCTAGGTCCACATGAAGAACGCCTTAAGCGAAGATTATTATTCGTATGCCCTACCTCAAGCATAGTATACATCCAGTATTGTATACTATTGGACTCTATAGGCATAAAAGAATAATGGCACCCCAGCAAAACAAATGCCGACCTCGACGGCGGTCCGAGCTACTAGTAATCGGGAAATAGTTGGGGGAAGAAGGTCGGCGCGTACCATAAGTGGCGTTTGGTCACCGAGCGATTTTCCGGGCCGCCGTCGTCGGTCCCCCGACTTGCTGACATAGGGGTGTAACCCCACCCAGCACCCACCCGTCTGCCCCACCTTCGCCGGCCAAATGCCGACGTCGCCTGGCTTGCTGGGATGCAGCTTCATCTGGACTTCTTTGATCTCTTCGCCTCACAGGTTGTATATCGATCATCTCTAGTAAGGATCACCTCTAGTAAGCATTGTGTGTATCATACGAAGAATTCTTTGTATATCTAATTTCCTTTATTATTTCTTTCTATTAGCGAAAGTTTGAAAATATCTCTATAGCGAGCACTTTCAATCATCCTCTGTAACGTTACCTATGGTCCATATTGTTTTCAATGGGTAAGACATATCTCCATACTCTTTTCCTTGTACTCACTTTCTGTACAGGACTCGAATATTCCAGAGCTGAAACGGGTCACCGGGCCTCGTTGTGGATCGGTTCTAAACTTTGGATCCGGCTTTATGACCGGTGACCCCATTTCGACCCGGAAGGCATAGCAGAGATTTTGTTCTTGTCTTGTTATACACTGTTCTGTTTGAGCAGTGTTTTCTTCAAGGGGTGGCTGAGACTGGAGTTTCCCCTCTAGAGCACGAAAAATTGGACGCCGAAAAGCTTCTAACAGTAACATATGAAATAATCCCACATCCGCGGAAAGAACAGAAATACACCCCAGGGTGTGCAAACAACTGCCGACTTGTGTAGTCTGATGATGCGTTAGTCAATATTCAATCATCTGGTCACTTGATCACAGTCAGTTGGTTACTTGAGTCAACCTTGGGTCACAGAGTGAGTCAGGTCAATCTGGTTAAGACCGGTTAAGTCAGGTCAGCTCTGAAATATTCATCTTCATTCTCTGTTACTTATCGTGCCTTTATTTTGTAACGTCTGATTATAACTTTATATACAACTCTGGGAACAGCTAACACATACGATTAAAAGAATATTGTTGAACCATCTGCAATTTAAGACCTTGGTTAAATTAGCACGAAAATAAACTGTCATTTTGAATTCAACAATGAATAAACAATTACGGCTCAGGTCACTTTTACAGCGTCGATAATCCAATAACAGGAAACTACAGGATTGTTGGCTCTACAGTGAAACGTAAAAGGAGAGAGGGAGAGAGAGAAAAAAAATCGATCTTAATAGTTTTTTCTCAGAATGGACTGGAGCTTGTTCGTTTTTCTGAAGAACATGGAATCTTTAATGCACATTTTTCAAGGACCTTGTTCGTTTTCACAGAAAGCTAACCTCACTACATATATCTCTACAAATATATATCCCATCTACAAATCGGATGGTTCAAACGCAAGCCAGGACTTTGGAGACCTTTCTTCAGAGCTCCCATGCCTGGCGCTCTAGTGTGCATTTAATATCCTATCAAATTGAATACTAGTGTGTCCCTTGTACTCCCGGACACCTTGGCTGATAAATACAATCGAACGTGGAACTTACCACCACATCCTCCATTCAAGGAGCGTGCGCATAAGCACAGGGATACCTTTTACCTTCCACTATAAGATGGCATTACCCACTCAATTCCGACTTTTGACGAATTTTGATCATTATTCTTCAAATGCAAACTCAACACCAACATGGTACCACGAAAACGTAAAAAAAAAACTTCATTAATAGTGATTTGATTGCCAGTTTGACATTCACATACGACGATATATCGAAATGAATCTCGCGAAAGCTACGATATCGACATTGAAATATAGTTAACAAAATGCTTTTGTCTTTGTTTCCCTCAAGCAATATCGGCAATATATAATCGGCAATATCGGCAATATATAATTATATTTCAAGTTTAAAATATTTCAAATAGGTTAAGTACAAAAACGTTATGATTTATCGCTGTATGTTAATAATGTACACATGACATTGCATACAACGACCACGTCACAGCAAAATTGAATACCTCAAGGATTGAAGCTTGGACTTCTACAATCCACAGAAACTTCGCTTAAGTGCAGACTAACATCTACAATCAATTATTATTAGCGTAGGCTATAACTATTAAGCAGGGATCACCCAAATAGCACAAAAGGATCGGCCCGACGTCCATAAATGGTCATCAAAGTTGGCCCCGACGATCGGGAAAAGGTCGTTATGTCCTCTTTTCCGACGACTTCCCGACGAACCAATTCCTAATGATTTCCCGACCATATGCAGACAATAGCGACAATATCCCGATGTAGGGCAGACGAAACAAGCCGACAATTATTAGCAGTCATTTTCTGGACGAATTTGACTATCGGGCCGATATCCATTTATCGTCCCAAAAAGGATGTTTTTTTTTCGACGATTTCGAACGTTGGGCCTACGTGCTACATTGTCCCGAAAAAGACCGGACGATAAATGGACGATGCCGACCATAAATGTACATCGGCCCGAGAGCCTGTGCTACTAGGGCATGAGATCAGGTTTAAGGGGACATATGTAGAAAAGTAGTTTGAAGATAACAAAATTATCTGACTATTTCCATCAGTCTTATCGCAGTTTTGCATTGTCTGTTGTACTGAAAACTGAAATGTTATCACATACGCTGCAGGAGGTTACTTCAATAAGTAAAAGAAGAGTTTATCTATGACTAGAAAAGAGGGGAAAGTAACGAAGAAAATATTAATAGTGGGATTAAAGCAGGGTTTCTCAACGTGACGGTCGCTACCCCCAGGGTGGTCGCGGGTTGTGTGCAAGGGAGCCGAGAGGGCAGGTAAAAAAATACATTTAACCAAGATTTTGTAAGCTAAAACTAGAACACTTCGAAGAAAGCATTTTATTTTACTTGTTTTTATATAATTTGTTGAATAGTTTTCCGGTAATATAATTAGGATATTTATTATTAAATGCAGCAAATCAACTGTCATGTTTTCAAATGAAAAGCAAATGTTACACAAAAATAAAAAAAAAGAACTAAAGCGTTACGTAAGGTTGCAAAAGTTTACTAGATTAGCGTGAAATTTGAACCTCTTTTGATTTAACCAGTTTCAAAATGCCCGGTTCAATTTACACCATACACATGATCAAATCCTTTTCAGTTCTACGTTAAAAGTTAGGTGCCCATCCTTGTCCTAAATACCACGTGTTTAATATACAGACCTGTAAAAAAAAACGAGTTTTCAAGATATTTCCATGAAACTTTCTACAATTGCTCACAAATTCCTGACGTTTTGACACTGTTTTAAATATAATTTTCGAAAACAAAATTTTAACCGCTATTTTGAGGGTTGAAACGCCAGGGTTTTGTGAACAACTGTAGAAAATTTCATTAATATATATCTTGAAAAAATTTCATTTTACTTGTCTGTATGTATGTGTGTGTTGAAGCCTTCAGGAGGCTAATTCATACAAAGTGAAACGAAACGACTTTTTATAAAGAAGAAAATTACTTTTGGTTGTCGCCGGCCAGAAGGCACGGAAAAAGGGGATCGCGGCATGAAAAAGGTTGAGAAACACTGCATTAAATGATAGTGGAGTTTACATTTATTATTACAGGAAGATAAATTGTAGAGAAGTTATTTTATTTAAAAAGAATAGGACTTAAATGTTTGATCAAACGATAGAAAAGTGAACACATTATTATTTAATAAATCATAAAAATCCAAAAAGAGGTCTTAATATGTAACTAAAATGGCAATGATAAATATGAACGAAAGAAAAATTCTAATAAGTAGAGATAGACAACTCTATTCGTCTGTATTAATTGAGGTAGATAATTCATGCAACTTAATGGTATATTCACTTACTTTGGACAATCCGTACGTTTCATCCTCTATTTGAATAGCCTTCTCAGTTGGTTTTACTAGCATTACTCTTCCTTTGATTTTCCCTTGAAAATTGTAGTTCATAATAGCTTTGATTTTCTCGTAAACAATGTATATGCCCAGTTGAGTCTCTGCTTTACTTAACGAAAGTTCTTTTTCGGCCAAGTCGGAAAGCCAGTTGACTCGATCTTCCCATTTGGGCAATGCGTTAAGTTCCTTTTGTGCCTGTAAGAAATGGAAACAAAACATTACTTGAAGATTTTGGAGTAGTGGTTCTCAACCTGAGAGATGTAAAAGGACTGCACAAGACGTAGGTTTATAAGACCAGCAGCAACACTGATAATAGTATTAGGATACACAGATCAAGTAGATTTTTCTATGCAAAGCTTAACCAACATATGAAAGAACGGTAGTTTCCGTAAGTTTTATGAAATACCACGTAACACCATGATTGTGATTAGCAGCTTTAAAATAAAGGAAGTAGGTGGCAAATTGTTATTGTTATTAGAATTGTTGTTTCATTATGTCATTCCTAAGTTTTCTTTATTTATTTTGTACGTGGTTACAGGTTCGAATCGCGCCTGGGGTATTGATGTTTGTTTATTATAACACCATTGCACTAGTATCATGGAGATGAGTCGAAGTCCATTGTTACTAATATGGCAGAACAAAGTAAAGTTTTCCTATATTTTTTCTTATCTACCGTAGCCTTTTTCTGTAATCAAGATGAAGAAGTAGAAAATGTCAAAATATGTACTGTGTTTTTCTAAATTTGGAATACGGGCTTGGGCGAGAATTGTTCATGGGATTGGTATGTGGAAGGCATCGCTAAGACTTCGATTAAAAGCACCATTCCGGTATACGGCTAGTGAGACTAAGGAAAATCTCAGACTGGACAGCTGGCATGAGCGTGACTCGAACGAACCCTTGCCACTTTTCCAGTACTCATTCGAAGTCAATGATAATCCCTGGACCACGCTCTGCGTAAACTGCTTTGACAAGAAACACTCGCCAGGTGTCAGAACCCGATTTTGATGAAAATTCGTATGTAGGTTCAGTGCCTACGTAAACCTTCAGAGCCAAAATTATAGGTGCTGTCGTCAACAAATAACGACAAAGGAACCCGAGAAAGATGAACGTAGAGAGCAAGTAAATCGAATACAGAGTACGGAAAACGCCTTTTATCTTATAAACTCTAATATATATTGAAAGCAAATAGCTACTAATGGATACTTGATAGAAGGTGATACGTGCTGGATGGTATGACGACAATGACCGCCATGTTGAAAGCAGTCATCTTGACTATGCTTCAATTTTTTTTATTAGGAAGTGAGTCATGTGATATATCAGTCTGTGTTGGAATGTTCCATGAGACCCAATGATGAAGTCAGTTTTTGCATAAATCTTATCCTACACGAGAAAATGATACGTGGAATTGACATGGAGAATGTATTAGTCGAATGATGAAAAAACATTTTTTGTTGAAACAGTTGAAGGAACGATACCAAACGTCTGCAGAAGAGGTGCCATTATATTGGAATATATCATCCTCATGGTCGTAACATGATGTGCACTGTAAATTTTTAAATACACTAATGGAAGATGAAGTTCCAAGTCCAAGTAATTCTAGGTAAAAGTGATATACTCCAGGTCAATTTCAGGTGTCATTTTGGGAAGACATTTTTCACAAAATATTTACAAAATAATTCTTTTGTATGCGCATATTGTATTTCTCAATGTTCGAGTATCAAGTTTTGTTGTACGGACATTGATTAGTACAACTTATTTTTACAACTTACTGACTGCATCAGTGCTGTCCAGTGACTTCTATAGACCTACATAACAATGTTGGAACGCTCAATTTATGTCTGAAGTTAGACAAGAGAGCAGTTAAACTAGATCGTCCACTTTCAGCCTCATCCAATATGGACCAAAGTTTCAGTTTCAACTCCGTTTTCTAGGCTTATCATTTCTGCATGAACAGTTTTTGGTTTATATATTAATTCTTGAGCACTGAACAGTGACGGCACCAGGGTAAAAAATGTGAGGCTACAATATTTCATTTGTGAAATGTCGGAGACTGACTTAAGTTTATGACATATATGCTAAATAAAGAATAGGTTACTATTAAAGCTGGAGGAGAAAACTTAATGTAGATCCCGGATCCCTCTCTTTTTGCGCAATAGAATTGCTTCACGTATGAAATACGGGTAATTCAGTCAATTTGTGCCCAGCAGTCCAACAGATACGGGTAAGCTTGGATATTAAATCCCCTTACATTTTTCGGTGACAAATAATGCCCTGGATCAAATATTCTCATCTCGGGAAAATTAAATTCCAATATGTATAGTGCATATTCTAAAATACAGTTTTAGGATAAAAGATTGAATTAAATAGTGAGAATGCAAATGATGAAGAAAAATGAACTGAACATGTTAACCGAAAAAGAAATCTTCTAAAGTACGCAAATATCCATACAATAATAAATGAGAGTCTTTAAATTGCACAGTTCTATACGTACAGTACCGTAAAGTACTTATATATTGTTTATAAGAAAGAAAAATAAAACATTTTCTCTTGTAAACAATGATTAGAGTGACATGAATTCTCATTGCAGTGAAAGTTCTTTTGTTCTGTGTACCTTATTTCCAGAAAATTACAACTGTCTGTTTGTTTATATTGGTTGTACCCGAAAAAAAAAGACAAATAATTTTGAATCGTAAGAATCTCTGTTTAACAAAAATATCTTTAATTCGATAAATTCTCAGAATTGAAATTAACTATTTGTTTCCGATTTAAAATAAGCATTGTTTGAGTACACTACCACAGTGAAGATAATTAGCACAATAACGTATTTAAAGACTCAATCTAAATCGTTAAGTGATTATGGGGTGGCGTCCTCAGTACCACACACGTCGATTAAACAGTTAAATGTTCGTCTTTTCAACGGTTGTATACAACTAAAAAAACGTTGAATCAACGTTTAATCAGCGGGTGTGCTACTTACTGGTGATGTGTTTTGCGACCGTGCATTTTGTGGCCCGAAATACAGGCGACCGTGCGTTGAAGTCCTGTATGAGACTTCCAAGCATGCCAAAGATTGGTTGTTACCGCGGGACCCTGTACCTCACACTAAAAGACCATCTCTACACCCACGCAATATGATGGGCTGTATCTGATGGACTAGTCGCCAAATAGTGCAAAGGCACCGAATCAAACCATCACGGCAAACCTGTACTTGCAGCAGTTGGAACATGCGCAACAGACACTGTAGCAAAAGGAGCAAGCGTTGGTGGATACAAGGATGTACAGTTACTATACTCCACGGACCGTGCGCATAGATTATCACCTCTTGTATTCGCTGGACAACCACCTTCGTTGGAAACCCTTCGTTAATGAGGTAGATTTGCGGCAGACACTCACGGCCTTCTCTGCGTCCAAAACTCTCTAGTTTTACCTCGAGGGCATTGCACAGCTGCAGGAACGTTGGGGAAAGGGATTTCTTTGAGGACTAACGGTAAAAATTTCTGTATTCCTGTCTGTTTCTGAGTATTAAAAACAGAAAGAAATTTTTTGTTGCCTTATATTTAAAATTGTTTTCATATAGATGTATTATTTACAACAAATTTCATGTTTGTGTATTGTTTCAAAAGTATATAAGTTAATTAGGTTAAGGTAAAATTAACTATTCCATACATGAATTTAGAAAGTGTGAACGAAATTGGTGTTACATTCAATGTACCTGGTGGTCTCGCAGCTGCATTGATCAAAATACGTTGGTTTCTCCAGGTTACGTATCGATGTATTCAATACATACATGAGCCCGGGACAGATATAGAATTAAGCATACTTCTCTCTACATACCATCCCCTATTTTTTTTGTAAATCGCCACCCCTGCGTCATTGGCCGCGACACTGAAGGGAACGGGAGAAACACGTACTCCCAATATTATGCGCGTTAGGGTGCATTACCCCATTTTTCATATTCTACATGCAAGGAAGAGTAAGAAACGTCTGAACAGATATTTTAAATTTCGCGCATGGCTTTCCTTTTCATTTTAGTTTTTACATTTGTGAAACTAGGTCAAAGAGTACCGTATACAAAAGACGTAAAATATAGGATGTTCGGTATCCTCGCAACAGGTGATCTATTGTCGATGAATTTCACGACTGACCGCGGCACACTTTAGCGGATAGTTCATTAAATTATTGTACAACATTTCCTCAAGAATGCATTGAAGTCATCCTGAAGATAACCTATACAATTCTCGATATTCGTCATTTTACTCTGGTCACAATAAAATCAATTCAAGCTGTCCTGTTTCACTTCTGTCGATTAAGCAGTCCTATTTCCCATGAACATAGAACACTGACAGCCATCCTATTTGACATTGACACACTGTCTTATATCTCAACATGCCAGAGTTAAGTTCCCATGGTTCATAGATCGTCACTACAATTCAATTAGATGACGGGGCATCATTTTATTTGTTGTTAATCTCATCTTCCAGTTTATCGCCCCATAACAACGAAATTCTGCTGGTGATTTACTCTCAGGTGGGTGTATCCATCTTGGTCTTCAGTTCTGTACGCTGGCCACTCATCACTGTAAATAGTACATCACCAGAAGAATTACGTGCCACTTCTCGGTGTATGATTTGCAGCAGTTCTGTTCGTCTCGCCGCTGAACTACGAAATATCGTCACTCTACAACTCCACTTCATTTACAACATGATACCACGAGAAACCACCACACTTACCACATACTGGTAGATTACTTACTTGCATTGAGTAATAAACCTCGATCATTAAAATGCTGTAATGGAGGTTCTTCAGCTGCAATTATACGATAGGGCTAACTTCAGCGACGCTCATCTTCATGTCACTATTCGCAATTCAGAAATGTTTGTCTTACTGGAGGGGTTAGGGTATTACAACAATCCAGTACGTACTGATGATTATCAATGCCAATTAAACGCTAGGGAAAGGATGGGGAGAATTACATGTCATCCCAAAAGACGAACAAATTGAGAATCAGATGATTGATACTGATTTGAATTTATTTTAAGGCCTTTAGACAACTATGGCTCAGGCCGTATATGGATGATGATGGGATGAAGTGGTGGAATGACGAAAGTGGGAATAAACGGGAGCACCCCGAGAAAACCCACGCACACGGTTTTTGTCCACCACAAAGCCCACATGGCATGAGAATTCATACCGATAACCAATACTACAGGGTAGGGTCACCTCCCCGAATGTTCTGTCTATTAAGAAATTTATAATATGGACACATCCCCTACTGTATAAATAATTCAGACTCCGGGACGCATGTAAGCATTCCTTACGGCACGTAACTAAGAGTAAATTACACACTTTGATTGGCGTAGATGTGTAATGACGCAATATTGCTTTAATATTATCGTCCACTACGAACGTTGTCTGAATCATAATTTAATAAAGAAAATAAGACACTTCTTATGCGTGCATATGTAAATTTTGTAGAAAAACAAGGGGAAGAATAAAACAGATTTGTTATATTTTCAGGACAGAAAATAAGTTAAAGAGCAAAAAGTGATACTCGATACTTGATAATTTATTTCTCTGTATCTGCCAACGGAAATAAAAAAGAGAAGTGGACACTTAAAGCGGGGCGAGGAATATGTTTGGACATGGAAGCTGAGGATCTAAACTATTTGACAGAGCCTTTGTATCAGAGATATTTGACAGGAAACTTCATATCGCTTGATTCACAAAATTACTCTTGTTGAATTATTTGAAAGACATGTTTTGCTTTTATGTGTTGTTTGCAAGTACAGTCAAACTACTGTAATACACGAAGTGTATAGACAACATTTTCGACATTGGGCAAGAACAAGTAGAAATGAAATAATTACAAATTTCTGGGGTTTATTTTCCATGTTTCAATAAAGAAACAGTAAATGAATGATTAATATAATGTATGTTCCCTCGAAGGTCGAAGAGGGAATCCATAAAAAGGTGAATTACTTAAAGTTAGTACATTTTTTATTATATAATTCAGATACAAAATTTTTTATGAGAAGTTCTAGTGCTGAATGAGGAGGAAGATAAGTTTCGGGTGTTGTGAAATTGTAAATATTTTTTTTTAATGAAAGTAAATTTAACGTTGTATTATCTTGAAATAACAGAGGGGTGTCGCGCAAAGACACTGGAAATTCTAGGTTCAGTGTGATTTATAGGGAGAAAAGGGGTTGAGCGTAGCTTCGTCTATTTTCGATTGTAATGATGGTAAAGGTTAAGAATATGACTGGAAGCAACTATAGTTTAAATACTGGTAATAGAAAAGTCGATAGAAAGCAGGAAAGATGTATCAATTTGGTCACGTGAATGTACCTAAAAAAGGTGTTTCCTAAATAGAAAAAGGCTAGTAGATCTCGTTGTTTCAAAATGTTTCTGGCTATACAAACATGTTATCATGAGGTAAATAACATATATCCATACTAAGTAATCAGCATTGATATTTCTACTGTACCATATATAAGTAGTACAAAACGTAGTGATCAAAGAGCTGGATTTTATGTTACATGTCCTTAATACAAGACATGTTTTATACCTTCTTTAAAAGACAGAACCAAACTTCATCTGTCTGATGTTATATGATTTCCTCAAACGTCTTAACAATTTATGATTAACGCCGATGTCAAACAAGTTCTTTGTAATTTGTATCAGTATAAAAAACCCTTCGGGGTAAAGAGAAGAGTGACGCTAGAATGCTACTCACAAAAGAAGTGATATCCCTTTTTGCGAGTGATTTTCTTTCTGTCACTATGGGGGAAATGTTTCCTTTGTAATAAAGTTAAGAGATTTAGTATCCTCCCTTCCGCCATAGTGACACAAAGAAAATCACTCGCAAAAAGGGATATCACTTCTTTTGTGAGTAGCATTCTTGCGTCACTCTTCTTTTTACTCCAAAGGGGTTTTATACAGATATCATTTATTTTGTAAAATCCATGGTCTTCATACGATTTTGGACCATGGTAGGCTCTGTATCTCGAAAACGGTAACACTTATCAAAAAATAAACTTCGATTTACCCCAACTTGGAGCCCGCAATTGACCCCCAAAACTCCGCGGTACCACCCATTTGGGGCTAAAACAAAATGACAGACACATTTTTCTATCATTTGTGAAAATTTTGTCATTCGGCTAAAAAAAAGTCGTAACTTCTGAACTACTTCACTGATTTTGACGTGTGATACACCGTTATAAAGGTAATGGAGCGTAGATTAAGATTCCTATATGGTCTGGGGTCAGTGCTATCATCAGAAATGTTAAATTTTGATTTTTGTCGCACCCAGGGAGGTCCTACCGACCCAATTTTTTTCTGTGTCTTAGTATGATAAAAGAGCTTTCAAATGCAAATTCAAGCATCAAAAACGGGCTTATAGTTAGCTAGATCCGAAACTAGCTGTATACATTGGAGTGCCGCTAACAGACTCATTTGTGAACGTCACTCGAAGAACTGCCGTTCTTCATGATAATAGTAATATCTCTTGGTAAATGATATCAGAGAATGTTAAATTTATTACTGACCTTCTTATGTAACCCTACAGTCAGAGGTCTTCATGTCTCTCGATTGACAAATTAAAATCGCCAATATTGTTTGGCACTTCTTCCCTAAATCAGCTAGTTAACTTAACGTCTCCTGTGTGGCTAATTACGATAGGTTAGGTAAATATGTTTTCAATTAGAAATCGATACGACACATTCGTATTTATAATAAATTATATCCTTAATTTCGTATACTACACATTACTTCAAGAATATTATTCTTACATGTAGCGTATTTCGTATTACGTAGTGGAAGCTAGGTATAAAACGTTATAAGTTTCGCACTTACTTTTTCAAGAACCATCCCTCTTGATGCAAGATGACAAAGAAGTTCAATTTGCAATTTGTCCTCGTTTATATGTTTGTCATCATCAAAAAGGGAATTCACGAGTAATTGTTTTATGAAATCAATAGATCCATCAACACAAATTATATGCGCCATGTGTCCTTGCTTTTGTAGCTGGTTTGCTATTTCCACGGCTATTAAGCTGCCAAAAGAGTGGGCAATCAAGGTGTATGGACCTTTCTTTTGCACACTTCGGAACAACTGAAAAAAATATATAAATAAAAATTGATTTGTAAATTTTCTATCACTATAAGACAAGTTTCTGGTTAGAATTATTTTTTTTCTAATCAAGGTGTGTTTACAATTAACGACAAAAGCTGACATCTTTTCCAAACAACTGCAAAATTTCAGTACAACATATACGAGGGTTACCGCAAAAATCATGGTAACTATTATTTTTACGAAAATGGGAAGGCATAAAAAAAATCTTAAATATGCAAATGGAATGTTAGTCTATATGGAAACGTTACATGTAGGGAGTTGGATGAAGACACATATCACCATCAGGCTATAGCACGAAAAAAATGACTTAAAAAATTGTTGTTTCATACGTGTTTTACTTCAAATTACAAACTACATGTATTACAATTATGAGTAAAGACCAGATTCTTTGGGAAACTACTTCGAAGGACTCTAAGATGCCACGGGTACGTGCTTCTGCCTTTTACTCATAATTGTAATACGCGTAGTTTGTAATTTGAAGTAAAACACGTATGAAACAACAATTGTTTTGTAGTCATTTGTGTTCGTCCAACTTCCTACATATAACGTTTACATATGGACTAACATTCTATTTGCTTATTTCAGACTTTTTTTATTCCTTGCCCTTTTCGTAAAAAAAATATTGCCGTGACTTTTGCGGTAACAATCTTTAAAAGATACACAGTTCGATCTCACGAATCAACACTGTCAAAATATGCCCCATTTTCTTGAGAAATATCAGGAAAGTGGTTGCAGATACCATTACTAACTATTCCAACAAAGAATACTTAAACATTTCTGGACAATTATTCCGATTCACAGTATTATTATTATTACTTAGAATATAACGCAGATAAACTAATTCAATTTTTTAAAAAGTATTTAACCAAAATTATTTTTCAGCGTGTTACTGGCAATGAAAGAAGTTGAGGAACAAGAATATCGATAAATTTCTGAGTATTCTTTCTCTGTTTGAAATGATCTTGGAATACGAACACTTTCTCGTATTTGTCAGGAACTTTAGTGGGAATTTCCATGCAGCAACTTTTTTTTTGCTTGATTTTCTTAACTTTTTTCATTTGTGAAAATGGCTGAAATTTTTAAATGAAAGAAGTCAACTTTTGGTCATTTCTTGACTTGTGGACATTTTAAATTCTAGTCTATATTTCAACACTTTCGCTACAAGATACAGTGAATCGAATAGGTTGCGTAACTTAAAAGGAAATAAATTGAAAGTTGGCGAGAGCAGTTGTTGTTGCTCTCGCTATAAGTTCAAGAAGCTTGATATGAAAATGAGCGAGACAGAGTTTGTCATTACCTATTGTGAACAAAATCTTTGTAAAAGAAAACAAGAAGTTACAAAAAAAAATGTCCTGAAAAATAAGTGGGAAAGAATGATAACATTTAGAGAAACCATGATAAAAACTCTCTTCTAAAGCACAAATCTATTTAAGAGTATTTCACGAAGATGTGCACGCATACTGCATTGTGTTTGTAATGTACTCTTGCAGGCCTTTGAATTATGCAAGGTATCATTATAATGACTGGGAACTTAATTCAACCCCCTCTAAAACAGAACTTACAAAATTTACTATGACATACCATCCTATAAGCTTTGTAACACAACAACATTATCTGCCGACCAGGTAGCTGCTCGGTCTGATGCGTTAGGCCTTCGACTCGAAGGTCTCGGGTTCGAATACCGGCAGGAGCATGAATACTTGTGATTGTGGATTTTAACTAGAACATGACAAATAATCGTCACGGGCCGAAGTGAAAAGTTACTAGAATGACCCACACAAAAGAAAGTTTACCAAAGTTTTACCAACAACATGATCTTCGGTGCGACAATAGGAGCGTTTCAAAATAACATATAATAACACATTCCATGAGGAATACAACATGACCGAATGAACTTGTACACTGAAATTCATCCTTAAGTTAATTTAGGGATGGCTCCAAGAGTTCATAATTCTACCTCCAGATGACAGGCGAACAAATTGTAAAAATATCTGCCAGTGGTGGGAAGCATTCAGTGTGGGTCTTACATATTTTTCTGGTGGGGTATGCAAAGGACAAAAATCCCAGTAGTGCATAGGTGAAAATCATCGTTGGAAACATGCTGCAATATTTCTGGAAGGAATTAGACTATCCTAATGACATTTGTCGAACAACGAAGAGAACTCACATAGAACGTCTGTAAGTAGTCAGCTTCATGACAATTAAACTTGGACATTTCCTTAACATGTGTGTGAAATGACATCTTGTTTTGACAATTTTTTAAA
>JAGDQP010009494.1:0-34716 GCA_022664845.1 Lepisma saccharinum | reverse complement strand
ACTTCGTGTTATGAATGACACGTATTTTGCAACAAGAAACACGGACAATATCTCGGGCGAGCGAAGAGTGGTTAGTTAAAGTCATGTTCGATACTTTTTTCATTATATGCGATGTCCATGGGCCTTTAAAATAATACACTACATGCGCTAGCCCCACAACGCGCAAGATGCTAAATAGTCCCTAGTACCTTTCGCTATATTTAAACTCTTTCATACTTTTATTTCGAAACTTATATTTAGGATTTCGACACTTCTAGGCACTTTGAGAATGTGCACTTCTAGGCACTTTTCATGCATAAATATTACATTTTTTCGGCCCATAAAGTAAAGCGGAACTTAACATCGAAGAGGAGAGATAGTCCTAGGAAAACAAACACAATTTCAAGCAGTGACAAGCAAGAAATAAAATAATTGAAATTATTGTTTTTTTTTGTATTTTGTGAAACAGTTGATAGGGAGAGAACAAATTTTTCAGTTTTTAGATGTTTTTTATTTCGCTCGATGCAACTGGTAAAGTAATTAAGTTTTTCAGTTTGCAGTTTTGTTCCTATTGATTTTTTAATTTTAAAACTTTATAGTTGTTTTAGGTACTCGAAAATTTCGGGGTTTACACCCCTCCTTGGGTGGTTTAGGATAATTCATATAATTATATACTTCACAGTAATTTGGAAAACACACTACAGCTGGATAGTGAAGTTCATGTACTTTATGAAAAGGAATATGGATGTTTTAGTATTTTATTGTTCCCCCGGCTACTACCTTCCCAAGAGGAAAGGGATATACAAAAAGTAGCACATCCACGTCGCCCGATACGGGCATATTGGATCGATATCGTTCAATGATATGGGCCCCATATTGGATGGCAAACATCTTGGCCAATATGGGCATATTGGATTTTATGACATCGATCGATATCGTTCAACGATATGGGTCCCATATTGGATGGCAAACATCTTGGCCAATATGGGCATATTGGATTTCACGACATCGATCGATATCGTTCAACGATATGGGCCCCATATTGGATGGCAAACATCTTGGCCAATATCGGTCAACGATAACGCTCGACATCGGACATCGGAAATATGTGTTTTATGTGTTAACAACATAAAAATCATTCACAGATTACATCACAACCATACGTCGTTACGCTTGGCAGACTTCCAATTTAACAAAAAAAAGGTATTTTTTCCTCCTTAATTATAACACTTAGCATTTTTATATTTTTCTATAACTTATATTCTACAACGTTTCCACTCACCTAACATCTCAGCCACAGCACTCACTGCATTATCGCCATGCAATTTACCCCTCGAAACCTTCTCTGAGACTACCATACTGCATACAACAGGGTGAGACTGCATTAGGAATTTGTCGAGTACCTCAAGACACGAGCTAATACGTTGAGGAACAGTTCCACCAATGTCCAATTCTTTGTCTCCTTGTATCTCAGCAACAAGTCCAACATCTCCAACGGCACCCCATTGGATGGCTAAACCAGGTAACCCATCCTGTCGCCGCTTCTCGCATATCCTTTCCATCACGGAGTTTGCCAGTCCATAGTTACTCTGTCCAGGATTGCCACGACCACAACTTAAGCTAGAGAAGACCACAAAATGTTCTAAATGAGGGCAAAGTTTTCGAGATACCGCATCCAGATTCTTTGTTGCTGTTGCTTTTGGTTGGTAGGCTGTTTTAAAGTTTTCCTCTGTTTGGTTTTCCAACATGGCGTCGCGCAACACCTGCAGAAATATGATAACTTAATCATTGATAGAATATCAGAAGTGCTTTAGCATGTCAATTAATTCAATGGAGAAATGCAAGCTGTAAACGATTAGATTTTTAATAAATTGAATGGATTTAATCAACACAGGAGAACTTAAAATCTTCTCCATTTTAAGTCTTAGTGATATCTGTCAATCGTTGTGATTACAGACACTATATCTTTTCCAAACCAAATATACTCTCAAATATTCTTAAATTTCGAATTAAAGTGAAAAACAAAGGTATTTTATTGGTCACTTTCGAATAATTTTCCTATTACCAGTGTTCGAAGTGGGAAAGAAACAGAGACGGTATGTTTTCCTAATATTTGCCTAGAAAAATCTGAAATAGATATAAGAACATGTATAGCATGTGTTTCAGTAACGGTATGCGTTTAGCTCTCAAAAACCAGAGCCGGTATGCCATACCGGTGAATACCGCCACACTTCGACCACTGCCTATTACCTTTTCGGATGTAGTGGTTTAAGCTACTTTGTCACTTTTTCTGTACGTTATTTTCAGAAACTACGACATGAATACGTACCACAGCAAGGTTGAAGATGACTGCAACATGGCCGAGTTTGTTTGCTTCAGTAAGTAAGTTCATGGTCCCCTCAATGGTAGTGACGTCAGCGGTGGATATGACAACATTAACTTCATCCTCACGCCATCTACGCAAGCACAAGGCTTGATATCCATTTTTGATCCCAGTTCTTGATGTCAGCACTATTTTCGTAGCTCTTCTCAGAATTAGCCAATCAGCAAGCTCCAAACCTAAGCCCCCGAGTCCTCCTACAAAAAGAAAGGCCATTTGAATTAATCTGCTTACCTTTCTTGTTTCATTCATATGGTTTTTTACCTTTCCTCGGATATCATACGACAAAGTTCACTGGACTAGACGAAATCTCATTACATATTTTTAATGATTTAACGTGCATGGAGATGTTTTCCCCCCTCTTTTAAGTAAGCTTCAATGAATTATTAACAGGTTCTTAGCTGGCGTAAGTACACAGGAATATAAACATCATTAGAAATGTTCAACTTTCAGAAATTTAACGTTTTTGAGCACGAAAGTGAAGATGTTCAATCCATATGAGGGAGTAATTAGCAATGTAATTTACACCAAATATATAATCATATGTTCATGATTTTCTGTATGTACATACCAATTACGATGTATGTTTTTTCAGGGTCGCAGTAGAACCTTGGAACTGCTGAAATGATCTTTGGTGGTGGTATGCAGACTTTTTTCGGTTCCTCGTCACGAATTTTGATAATCACTTTTCCAATATGTTTTCCGGTTGACATAAATCTGTGAAAGAAAAAGTTATAAAATTTTTGACACGAATAATCCAAAAGGATGTATTCTTACAGTATAGCTATGGCGTTTTCATAAATAGTAATTTTCATACATATTGGAGTTTATTCTACACTGATCAGGAAACTCATCCGATTTTTCTGAATTTTTTTTCTCTCGAGCTTCCGAATTCTCAAGTAAAGAATCTTGAATTCCGAAATTCAAAATGGAAGTTCACGAAATATGGAAGGTCACCTGTTTTTCGTTAAATTCTTATCCGGGTATTTCGATGAGAACTGAGTTTGGTGTTGAAGTATAACACCCAAACTCCAAAAGCGAAGTTCCAGCGACCAACCATCCTAATTGAGGTTTTTCCAGGGTTTTTCTTAATCACACCAGGCAAATGCCGGAATGGCACCTTCAACATAGGCCCTGACCGACACCTTCCCGAATCCTTTCCCCCCTCCCCTATCCCGGCCTGAGCATTAGATGCCTAAAAGCCATACATAAAATTCAAATGCACAAAATTAAAAATGTCAAAAGCGAAGAGAACGGATGGCCTAAACCCTAAATTTGAGAAAATTGTCTGATTTTCTTGAAATTTGAAATCTGGGAGTACCGAATGGCATGTACTGGGATTCTGAAATTAACAATATTGAATACCGAAGTCCACAATGCCGGTTGGTCAAGACAATCTTAATTTTTTTAAAATCTGGATTTCATAAAATTTAAATACTGGGTAGTTCCAATGGAATTGAGTCCAATTTCGAAGCAAAAAGATCTTTAAATGGGAAATTTAAGACGCCTGCCCAACCGAAAAAGATTTAATTTTAAATATGTTCCGAAAAACTTAAAATGTTTTATCTGGAGTTCCAGAACAGCGGTGAACTTAGCTTTGAAATTAAACATTATTGAATTAGGAATCCCTGGCCAAAATGTAAACATTTTAAAAGATGATCTAATTTTCACAAAATTTTAAATCTGGGTGCTCTGAAAGGTTTAAATTCAATTAAAAAGGCTAAGAGCGTGAATTCCGATATCCAAGATAACACTAACTAAAAGACTAATTTGATAAAAAAAAAAAATGCTCAGTACCAAATGGAAGTTCTCATCTGTTGGTTTCAAACAACACACGGTGAGTGCGGTTTTAAAGTCAAAATTCTTTAACTCCGAAACTCAAAATGGCTGAAAGAAAGCAAATTTTACAATAAATCTTTCGAAAGCCATGAAATTTCTTAACTGGAGGTTTCAAACGCAGTTGAGTTTAATTTAAAAAAAATGGAATTCTATAATTTAAGATAGCAGAGACTTAAAGTTTAAAAGACATCTAATTGCCTTGAAAATTTGTGAGTTGGAGCTTCACATGACGTTGAATTCACTTCTGAAGTTAAGAAATTGAATTCCGAAATTCAAAATGACTTCAAACGAAGACGCATACTAATAATGTTTCTGTGTTTTAGTACTTCTTTAGAACCCCAGAGAAAACAGCTTACAAACACAAACGTAATGAACGACTTGTTTTACTTAGCCATTGTCCTTTTGGTCAACATGTATATGACGTTTGACCTTTGAGAATCAAGGGTTCAAACAATATTGCAATGATTGTAACACACTTGATGATACCTGGTAGATAAGAGGTCTTCCTATCGTTAG
Source organism: Lepisma saccharinum (assembly GCA_022664845.1). Taxonomy (NCBI): domain Eukaryota; kingdom Metazoa; phylum Arthropoda; class Insecta; order Zygentoma; family Lepismatidae; genus Lepisma; species Lepisma saccharinum. The sequence continues at coordinate 30,002 of JAGDQP010009494.1, read as the reverse complement.
TAGTAATGGTACAAAATGTCACAGCTATATTTTAGTTAATAGATTGTTGCTCAGACAAATTGGAAACAAATCTTTATCAAACTTCTTCTATATTCTAACTTAGAACTTACCTGAAAGCATCTTGAATCTGATTGCAGTTGAATACTGTTCGAGTTAGTGGTCGAACAGCTCCAGATTTTATACCTTCCGTTACCAATCGATGCAGCTCTCTCTTAATTTTGTTGTCTTCCTGTTGCAGTACGTCAAGCATCACTCCATGGAAACTACAATCTTTCAGAAATACTTTCAGCCCTAAAAGAACGATAAAAAAATAATGACTTTAATACGGAAATCATACCTACATTTTAAATTTTCTGTTGCATTCTTTGTTTTCGGTTCAGTTCTGTGAAAAAAGGATAGGAATAACGACGGATTCTGCCCCCTCAAAAAAAGTAAAATCGCAATTGAATCCAAGGTATCAAATGAAGGGTGTGAGGCAAGAACATGGTAACCCACAATGTTACACTTTTAAGAAATTCGACGTTTACTGCTGCACAAGTCATTTTTATTTGCTGAAAGCTGATTTTGCACGTAAGGCTATACATAAAGGCTTAAAATAATTGTACCAAATCAAAATAACGAATTTCTATTTTTCATGCTGCTGTGTGGGTTACCATGTTTTATTATTTATACCATAATATTCGCTACCTGAGTCACTCAAAAATAAATCTTTTCTTAGAACTCGCTGTAAGAAATGTTTAATTTACAAATTATTTTCCTTTTAGTGGCAAGCTGGTATACTGCTCCTCGTTTCCCGCCATCTTAATTGTTGGTTACCATCTTATGAATCCCAAAATGTTACAATGAGGCTTACCATAAGTAAATATTGCTGCCATCTCTGGAGCACAATTTGAACTCGGACAACATTAAACGACACGGTATGATTGCTTTCTGTCGGGTGCTGAATAACTAAAAAAATAAACATTTGTTGGTTGCCATGTTTTTGCCTTACACCCTTCAAATATATTATAGGGTTATGAATACTTTTCCAAAATAAAGAAGCAATACAAGCAGCTGAAATTTGCAAGCTCGATATGCTGTGTAAAGCACCACATAATTTTTTTGGAAGTGTTGATAAATCAAGATATATAAAATAACAGGTACCATATAAACCAACAGCTACGTGATTTACATCCTCATTGACTGATAGGCGTGTGACGTCATTGTAGCTTTCAAGTAGCTTACCACAAGCGCGAGATGATAAATGTTCACTGCAGATTCATTTTATTTGTATCTTGCTTAATTCTTTAAGAAATCTATGTTTCAAATGCTTTCTACACAAGTAATGGTGCTATTACACTGTCGAGCTTGTTGATCAGATTCATCACTCGATATTGCTCGACAAGCAAGCTCGGTGGAGAAAGCTGATCAGTAAGCTCGATAGTGTAAAAGTGCAAAGTATAGTTGAACTGCACTCGACAGCAAACTCATCGAACAAACTGTTGAGGAAGCTGAGCAAAATCTTGATAGTGTACTAGTTCAAAATATACTCGAGCTTCCTCGACAGCAAGCTCGTCGAACAAATTACTAAGCGAGCTGATCAGCAAGCTCAATAGTGTAATATCACCCTAAGACAATCTGAAGTTATGTGCTTGCTTTGGTAAATTATTATTAATCCTTTCTGAATAACTAGTTTTGATTACATGTGCATGCTGAAAGTGGAATCTAATGTTAGTATACTAAACTACTTGTAGCATATCTGAAAACTACTCATGGTACACCATGAACTATGAGGACTTAAAACTAATATTCTAATTAAAAGTTCAAACGTAATAATGGCGAAATGTGGAGAAACGAATAGAATGTTCTAACAAAATGCTCTGCAATATATTACTGCTTCAGTTTATGTATTTGTATTCCAGACGTAGTGCGTATCAGCAGGACTCCAATCTATTAGAAAACATGTTGTTAGCAACATTTCAACAGTCTTTCCTCGTTTCGAAAATATTTTTTTCTTCGTGTAGTAATTAGTTCCTTTATTAATGAATAATTATACGCTGAATCTTATTCTGAATCTGTCCTAATGGCATCATAATATGTTAAAAAAAGCTTTATTTATTCCCCATTATATGGCATTCTTCTATCTTTAATTTATACAGTGTGTTCATAAGTTCATGCGGATAGGAAAGACCATATCGTCGCGACGAATCATAATACACACAAATGAAAGACAATCTCTCAAAGTTTTGGTCTCTGGTTTTATTTAGGTTCGATGTGAATTTATTTGTGAGTCTTGCGAACATTCAGTCTGTTATTCACTTACTGCCAAATGAACCCTTCAGCAGTGACAAATGGTATTTGAGCTCTTTCCCTGCCACCTGCATAATGGACGATATCGAAAAAAAAAAGTGCTGATAGTTTAATTTTTATTTGGTGTTTCAATCATGTTTCGTTGCGATATGATGGTCGTTCAAAACTCCACTGAATTGTAACTTTACGAACACTCTGTATATCAATAGAGACGCTAACTTGTCGGTAATATAAAGCAATAATATTGAAGTACCTGCATTATTTTAATGTATACATTTGAGATGAATATTTTGAGGCCAAAATTTAAAAAAAATGCAAAGCAAATATGCATGCATTTTTTACTGTGTATGGACTCTTATAAAGCATTGATTCTTATACCCTAAATTATATTGTTTCTATCCTCATAAATTCGAAATTACAACATTTCAGTTCAATTACTTCTAAATCAAATATTGTATTTCTATAAAGAAATAAATTAACAATTTAAAAGAAAGTAAATAATGTATTATAATCTGACCAAATTCTAAAATAGACCGTTGCCCCAATTTAACACATATAGGAGGTACAATATTTATATGATCGTACAGGGAGAGAGAGAAATTACAAATGGCATTGACCCAATTAGTGAACGGTACTGGGGAGACATGCTGGTTCGAGTCCTGCTGCCACATTGAGAAAAAAATAACTGCAAGAATATATAAGACAGAAATATACGGAAACAAATATTCACTAGTTAAATATATATGAAATATCTTTTATATGGGTAAAATAAAAAAGAGACGGGAATCTGTGGGTTGGTTGTTACATAATGCAGCTGGAGAATATTGTTGAAATGTGATTGCAATGTTGTAACTACATACATTATTAGTTTTCCACATATGTGTGTGTAAGGATATGGTATCGGGAAAACAATGACTTGATGAAACGTTACGGAAGAACAGAGTACTATATATCTTTACTTCACAATTCGATCGGAAGTTCCAACATAGTAATACAACTACACGTCTTGCTATAGGAACTGTACATTAGGGTCTATAGCCGTATATTATTGCTAGAAGTACACTGCTGCAAGTATGTAGCATCCATAGAAGCGGCATGATGCGTACACTCTGCTGGAAGTAGTAGTCCTATTGTGCTTAACGTATGCTACATCCATACAAGAGATATATTACATACATGTAGCACTACGCATGTTGTGTACTATAGACGTCAGCAATGATATGTTGTTTTAACTGCCTTGATGTATTCTAACGAAAGGAATATTATATGTTACTATACTTAATATGAAATGATAGTAATGTTTTATAACTGAGATTTCATATTCCTAAATAAGGTTCTCTTGTAATCATGTAATGTGCATCTACCGTCATTTGTAATTAGTGTTTATATCAAAGATGGTTGTAATATGGTGAATCATGACCGAACATCTCTGTACAGAAGATGTTAATATTTCTATGTTGACTTCAAAAAGAGCTAACGCTTATAAATGGTAGCTTCAATTTATAAAATTCTTAGAATTAAGTGTTATAGCAGAAAGTTATATCGTTCTGTATGTACATACGTCACATTAGGATGGTAATAGTGCTGCATACTGGAATTCCATATGATAATATACGGAATGTTGTATGCAGCATACAGCCTCGGTGACGTATCTTACATCAGTATATCACGTTATTTTTATACCGTAGTACGTGTAGTTTTGAAATTACATTATTTAAGCAAGATATATACTTAATTCAAAATACTTATATCGTATGTTTTCTTAATGTCAAAGTCACCTACCGCCTCCAAAAAATTTATAAAATTCTCAGACGTGCTAGGAAATTACAAGTGGGAAAATAGATAATCAAGACATGGAATGCTTAACAGTAATTTTGAGAAAATTTGACGCAGTTAATATAATATTTGGATTACTAGCAGACAAACAAAAAAACAAAAATGACTTACCTAAAGAACTGTTAGTTGCCATATCAAACTTGCCGATTTCAATGAAGCGACCATGTTTTGCCAAACATCTCACAGATGCTTGTAACTTTTCTTTAGCTAATGAGTTCAGAACGAGATCCACTCCTCTGAACTTAGTTGCTTTTTTCACAGCGTTTTCAAATGTTGTGTCTCTTGAGTTGAATATATGACTATCTTGAAGCTGTAAATATGAAAAGTGAATTGAATTATTTCTGACCAGTGACTAAAAACTCAATAAATGCATTTGCGAGCGTTGGTTACACTTGTCAAATTGAAAGGAGACAAATGCAATCATATTAAAATCCACGTACAAAGTACTAGAAACCTTCCCATCTCATCTGTTTCAGTTATGTCTTTTACTGTCTTTCCTTTTCTCACTGATAAGTTCTAACTATCAACTGCGGATGAACTATTTATTGTCACTAGAATACTAGAGACATTGTATTAGTCACAAGAATGAACTATTTTATTTCGTCTAGTTTACAAGAATCACGATTTCAATAGCCTTAACAGGACAAGAAAGGAAAACATAAAAAAAAGCGTGGGAATCGATCGGAGGCCCCACGACACCTTAATCCGATACTCTAGTCACCAAGCTACGGAATCACACATCTGTAGTAAAAAGGTTAGCGAAGATTAGCCTATGGCGAAACAGTCCTAGTCTGCGGCTACAGCGAGAGTTAAAAAAAAAAAAAAAATGCAATACATTTCAAGTTTGATAAGCTTTCTCGCATAACCAGGGCTCGAAACGGACCGGAGAAAACCGGAACGTCGTTCCGGTTCGTGAATATCTGGAACCTTCCTGTCCATCTCGTCCATAGGTAAATCATACACACAAAACGACAATAGCAAGTTAACGAATGTAAAGCGTTCCGTTTCGTGAAAATTTCCGTTTCGAGTCGTGCGCATAACTGTTCGTTCCTATAAGCTTGAGTTAGATTGGTTATAACAACCAAAGCCCTTACATTGATCAAAAAAATGTTTTTTTTTATGCTTGTTTGTTAAGTTCAACACAATATCGCATTTTTATATAGAGCTAGGGTCTATGGTATAAAAACCAAATTGAACGGTGCTATCAACATGTTATTTAAACGTTTGAGCGTTGATATAACGTTCAAAAGGCGGACATTCAACGGCATCATATCAACTTTGTGCTACTGGAGTACGGATTTCGTAAACATGTTTGATATTTCGTAGGATTTCATCTACATCTCCAATAATGAAGCCTTTATCGAGCCAGGTTAAAGCTATTAACCACCATTTTGGAATTTCCAGTACAGCAATTTACACGGAAATTGTTTAATACCTCAGAAGAAGAATTTTCATATTCTGTTTTAACTTCATTTCTCTTGATGGTTTTGTTCATGTGATTCAGTTCAGAGTAAAATTATTGCATTTAAATTATTCCGTTTACAGTATAATTGTTCCTATCATTCATATGCATACTTGAGGGGGGAGATGTATATTTACCTGAGGAAACACCCTTTTCAGGAATTCCCTCTTTTCAGGAGTTCCGACTGTGGTATAAACGGTACATCCCATGTGAAGTGCGACAGAAATAGCTGCCTGGCCAACTCCACCACTTCCAGAGTGGATTAAGATCGACTCTCCTGGTTGCATTTGACCACGAATTATGAGACCATAATAGACCTGGAAGAGAGAGACTCAGTCATATAAAATGCACATTTAAAACAAGCATGGAATCAAGCGCAAAACATCAAGTACTTATGATTTTCCTCTATTAAACGCTTTACAGAGTTAAGGCTAAATCCAAGTGGGGTTTCCCGCCTTTTTCGTTTTAGGTCAATTATTCAAATTTCAGAAGAGGAAAACAGAAATTGACTTTCACAGACCAAAGTTCGTTTCGTTCTTCAATAATGAGTACAATTACTTTTAATTAAATGCTAGTAGTAACTGGAGGATTATGTACAGACAATATTGGGACATTATTCTGTCCCAAAATGTATGCACGCAATCCTGAGTTTACTATTAATAATTTGTTAAAACATATACGAGCAAGGAGTATTTGATACTTCCTTTCTTATTAATTTATTTATTAACACGGACCCGATACAGCACTAGTGCCCATTTTACGCTTGCTGGTCAAACAATAAATGTAAACAATAAATACCATAGAAAAATAAAAAAAAAGTCAACAAATATATCAACAGAAATAAGGATATAAAGACATATAAAAAATCATTACCTCATTTGAACTCAGATATCGATATCACGATTTTCATAAACTGGTTATGGTGGAGCAAAATCAAGATCGTTTGAAACATGTTTAAACTGAGAAGACAACCTGTAAGTTTAGAAAACGTTGTACAATAGGAAGCCTAGGTATCTGAAAAGTACATAGGTCGTTACTGGGAGTGATTTTTACAGAAACTAGGAAAAAACAACTCGTGAAGAATATCACCAGGTCTGATATGTCCAGTAATTATTTTATACAGGAAGTCATGTAAATATATACATGCTGAAAGAGACTTAATATGAAGTACATCTAGGATTTGTTGTTTATTCAAATTGCGTGTGGATGGAACACGAAACCGAAGGATAGCCAAGAAAAAGTCTAAACCTCAGTTAATGTTAGACAGCACTGTGCGAGTTAATTTAAAATTAATTCGTTTTTCTGGACGATACTGACACCTAGGGTATTGGCAGTCTATGTTTTAACCCGTTTATTTTTTTTAACTTAACCCATCTACGATGAACCAGATACTGACATAATGATGTTTATTGGCGAGCATAAATTTCGGAGAAGGACATTCATCCGTTATACATGTCTCTATGTGTCCAAGAGGTACATAGTACTTAACATAAAGTATGGTTCAAAAGCCTCAAGTTCCAAGTGCGCAGAGTAGTCTTACGTGCTAGGTACTCGTGTACTTAACATAGCACACTGTACACTGTATTACTTTGTTGATCACCATCGATATACTTAAGAACTTAAAATGACTAGCTGAAAACAAATAAATTTGTAAAATTAACACTACCGAAGCATTTGAAATAAATATTTATAAACGAATTGTGCTGTTAGCTGCTGGTCAGAAGAGAATGATGTTACTATCTAACGTATCAAAGTATGTAATATGTCATTATAACCTTGGGGAATGGTGTGCTTTTTAATAGAGCATATTTTAAGGATTTTTTTCTTGGAAGGTGGGAGGTAAATTAATCTCAAGTCTAATTAAACCTTTAGATATTGATTGAAATTTCAAATTGTTCTAGAATACTAATAGTGTATCGGTTTAAATAAACAAACATGATAAAAACAAAGTTAGTTACTAGGTACAAGGGGAAGTCTATATTCTGTCTGAGTAATGGCATAGCTTTTGCAAAATGATGTACTTGTAAATATATCATAGGGAAACTCAACATACACGCAGGTTCTAAAATGATCGTGGTTAGAACTTCTACATGTATTTAAAACTTGGCAGTAATTTAAATTAATATATCAGAATTGAATGAAAAGGGACTCCCTGTATAATCAAATTACCCATTTCAGTTATTATGGAAGACAACTTCATTGTTTTAAAATATTGTGATAGGTTATAAATAGACCAAAATATCTAACTAATGAAACTGATCATTCTTGACAGCTGACAACAGTCGTTTCAATTTAATTTGATTCCATCCCAGCAAAGAACCATCATATTGTTTGGTGGAAAATAACTACTATAACATTAAGATCATTCTCTTATTCTTTGAAGAAAATAAATTCAACAATCGTCCCAATGGCGTTGAAGATATCTCACTTACGCTGTAATATATCTCAAGTTAGATATATTATAATTATATTAGATAGGTATTCTCTATACTATGAGTTCTATCTTCATGAGAGAAATGTGCAATATTTAATTGTTCCAGATAGTAGATGACCCAAAGTAAATACTGTCTTGGACGAGTAATATCTAAAGCTTTTATCTCCCAACGCAGCTTTCTTGGCTACTAAAATAAGACATCTTTGATTTCAAAATAAAACACTTCAGTGCTTCAAATAAACCTACTTCTTTGTATTAAACCATATTCAACCATTATCGAACCAATGTATACGAGTTTGTTGATCTCTTGATGTCTTGGTTACTATGATCTCTTGATGTCAAATATTAGAAGGTAATATAAAGAATATCCTTACTTTCAAGAACTATCCTCATATGCAAAGTCAATTGTTTAGCCACCATAACACAAATCAAAATCAAAAGTCCAGACTCATCTTTAAATTAAATTTTTTTAACATGTTAATTCAAAATTATGCCGTGTCAAGGTTTATAGAAATCTTTCAAACAATCTTTATCATCTTCTATCAGGCGTTTCGAAACGGTTAAGAATGTAGACGACATATCATAAAATTGTCCAGAATTCTATTCTTAGTGAACAAGAGCAGAGGGGAAACGTATTAGAATTCTGTAAGTAACGGACGTGTTTGTTTTACCCTTTGATGGAGAAACTGTTGGAGTGTTTGCCAACTTGGCCTTTTCATCAAATTACAGTCATTATTCAAAACTCGAATTACCCAATGATGAATTTTAAAATGTACCCAATGATGAATTTCTAACTGTTAACATCCTTCCGTAAGGAATGAAAATCCACAAATACTTGAGTGGTAGATTAACTAAACGTGCGTTACTAATTGCAGTTTTAAGAACACAAAATCGTTATTTATTATCTCTTTGTCCATGTTTCTTCCTTAAGAAACATTTAAAGGACAATTCATAATTATCAGTGTTGTTCGTAAACAATCATTATTAATTTAGTTCTGCAGGTTAAATATTTTCTTATTTTATCTGCGATTCGTACTGCGGCCGCCTATGCATCTAAAACCCATTTAGGAAAATCTCCACTGGACTGGAATGTATACTGACTAGTATGTACTTCGAATATGCATATTGCATACTTGTGATTTTGAACAAAAACTGTATTTACCTGACGAGACTAAGAAAACCTCTAGAGAAACCTAAGCCAGTATTATCGTCATTAGGTGCGTTTGCTACTAGACTGCGGTATTTGGATTTTTCTGTCACTTTCATTCGATGCGATATATATAAATTTCAAATGAGTAATGAAAGCATCTAGCTATTCTTTTTTCAATTCAGTTGAAATAAAGTCATGGGTTCTTTGCCAGATTAGTTCCACCTAAGAATCTGATCGGAGATCTCCGAGTACATCACCACAAGCAATTGTAATTGGTTGATCTATCCAGATATCAAATATGTTGCCAGATCTCACTAGTACTATATTTAGGATCAAACAGCACGATTGATGGTTTCAAACACTTGCATACCTCAGGTATATTTGAGAACTTAGGCAAAGAGTCTGTTACGGATACGTAGATGATAGAAAAAAAAAGACTTACCGTCAGATAAACAACTGGAATTGTTGCAGCTTCCTCCATAGTCCACTTGTTTGGTATGTCCCAAAGGAATTCTCTCTCAGCATTCACTTGCGTTGCTAGTCCTCGGTAAAGTAGCAGACCCATGCAACGTTTTCCTTTAGAGTTTCTTCCAGAAAATTCAAATCCCAGATGACAGTCCTATCAGCAGGGAATAAGAAGCGAATTAGAATTTATAACAGGTACAAGAACTAGTGACAAGGTTTCAAAGATTTTATTTTTGTAAAATTATATAGTAAGCAGAAAAAGAACTAGTAGGGTAAGATAAGGTAATTTGGCAGCATGTTATACAAGACTTCTTTGAAATACATCGTTGAATTGAAAATAGCCACTATTTAGTTCATATTGACTAATAAAGACAGGTTTTCAGGCTTCAGTTTAAAAGTCTTAAAACTTTATATAACAATTCTAATTTCATGCAAAGATTCACTAAAATAGAATGATTCAATTTCTTAAGCTAATGATATTTCAACATTTGAATACTCACATGGAATACACGATTGATCTTGATGCCTATGTCCTCCGGAGCGAGCCTACCAGAAGCAATGACAATGTCTCGGAAGTTCAGTGAGGAGTAGTAAACGTCACATCGTTCCAAGTACTCTGCCGAGCAACTGTCAACAAATAATAAAGCGTGCTTTAGCAAAAACTGTATCACAGTAACAAATGTACAACAAATTCAGGTACAAATTTCAGGAGATGATATCTTACCTCGAAACAAGAAAGAAAGTTGAATGACCATGTGTTAAAAATAACTTCCATAATTTCCGCTCTAGAAACTTCCATCATAATGATCTTCAGAACAGTTTATTCTGATACCAATAGCCATAGAAATGCCAGGCCATGGAATCGTCAGAGAAGTGAAACTTGTGATCATTTACATAGAAAGATTTTTATTTTAAGAGCACTATACAAAAGGTACAGAGTGTTTCACTCGCTACCTTTTCCGGTGTTATTTAATAATAATATTAATAATAATAATAATGAAGATGTCGTAAAGAAACTTGAACTGGATTCACCATAGTGTGTGAGAAAGAAGATGACATTATTTATAACATGTGTTGGAAATGACAATAATTTATTTGCAGATAGAGTTGAACACGAAGATGTATATTTTTGAAGATTTTGGTTAGGATTTACACAAAAACTTCTAAATTTCTTGGGTGATATTTGATTTCAGTGTGGTGATGCATCGTTTTAGTTTCTGTAAACTCGCCCCCCCCCCCCCCAAAAAAAAAGCGTGCCGAGCTCAAATTGGTCGATCGTGGAGACAAAAACTAGCACGGAAAATGTAGTATGTCGCTCCCTACTGCTGGAAATATCCAACAGATAATCCAATCCATACAATTTTCGATGTAAGCAGCTACGGATATGATTATCTAGAAGAAGATTGGGCCAATAATGCGCCGTTGTGAGATTTCTGGTTCTCACATTTCTGGTTCTTCATACATCGCGTTGAGATTGCCAGTTGCTCATAGACATAAACTTTGGGCATTGACATATAGTCTGGTAATCAATAGTAACCAAGTCGGTTAGGATTTTACTGAAAAAGTGCCCGAAAGGACTGATAATACGTTACTTTTTCACTACCGCCTGACTATACCTACGCCCCCCCCACTCGCAAGAACAAAGTTTCCCTTTTATTTCTCATACACTAAGGTATGCCCGGTTCAAATTTCATTACGATATCTTCATGAACAAAAAGTGGGACATCTGAAATACTTGGTGAACGAAATACAAGGGGTTAAATGAACATGGATTCTTTGTGAAGGGATCACAAACACAACATAGCTTCGAGTAATTACTCGTAGATTCCTCTCAATCCAAGGACAATTAAGATTTGACTTATTCTTTGTCGAATACAGAAAGCGATAACTTGAAAACAGCCTACTATCAAGAATAATAAAGATTTTATTATTCCCTGGAAACTAACCTGAGCAAACAGAAAATGTTAGTTCGGTCTAGGTCTATAATGATCTGATCATTAGGAATTAGCTTTGAAGAATTAGCACCAAGATCGTAAGTGCTTGGTAAAAACAATAACACATACTTTAATATCAATTAGCGTCACGTGTTTTATATTAATTTTAACACTTATAACTGTTGGTGAACTGTTCAGTCGATATCAAGATGATGAATATGCCAAATGATAGACCATGGCATGCTTACTTTAACAGCTATAATATTAGCTGCCACAACTTTGTGTAAGCCTCGTAATAAATATGCAAATCGAATAAAATTAAAAAAAGAGACAGAAAGGAATAAAATGTTCCTAAATATGTTATAGGCGAAGGGGTGAAATGTTGCGGGCCATACCACATTGCCGCCGGCCATCTTGAAATCCGTCACCTTGGATTCAACTTGAAAATTTCAAATGGCAACATGGTCATACAATATATTCAACTACATCATCTTTCAACGAGAAATTGAATGGTGCAGTGCAATTTACGATAACTGTAACCGTGTTGCAGTTATGATCGAAATTAGGGTATTTCCCCCCCCCCTTTCTTTTTGGTAGAGGTACGATCGACTCACGCCATTTTTTATGGACAGATGATATGTGATTTGCTGGACTTTAGTTAAAGGACTACTGTTGTTGTTGCTTCATTCATAGCCGTTTTAGGTCTACCCGTCCGGAGCGTCTTCAACAGTTCCTGTAACCCTGATGCATTTGGATAGGAGGGTAGAAACTTTGTTGGGTGAGGATGGTGACAGTTGAAATCATCTCCGACGGTGCACAGTTCGTTTACTCGACATCAGAACAATTTCTATGCGTTTAGCTTTCGTGAGGACCATCTTCAATTAGTGAATTCTAAACGAACAATAAAGGAAAAACCGTTACAAATCTCACAGACCGTTAGAGGTAGCCAAAAACCAACCATAGTTACGAATTCCCGAAGAAATTTTAGTGCTAGTTTATAAGCCACACCCATCATTTCCTATATAAAATTTTCAAGTTGAATCCAAGATTGCGGACTTCAAGATGGCCGCCGGCAATGTAGTATGGTCCATTCCATCTTCCCCTTCGCCTAGAACATGTTCAGGGACATTTCATTCCTGTCTGTCTCGTTTCTTTTAATTTTATTCGACTGTCTTGTACAGCATGACCTCACCTTGCACAGTCTTTTGCATATTTATTACGAGGCTAACACAAAGTTGTGACAGCTAATATCATAGCTGTTAAAGTAAGCATGCTATGGCCTATCATTTAGCATATTCATCATCTCGATATCAACTGAACAATTCACCAACCTCCCTTATTAGTTTAGCATTAAATTATTACCAAGAGCTTTATACAAAAGATAACATTATGTAATTACCCTTCAGGTCCTTGAATCCAAGTAAGCGACGACATGTCACCTCTTACCAAATTGCTCACGTATGCATTTGAAGTTTCCACATTAAAATTAGCCTCTAAAGGCAAATGACGGAAACTTCCCCAACTCTTCCTCTCATACACATTCATCACCAAGTCTTTGATTAACTGCTCGTTGTACAAAGGTTCTGAAAGCGAAAATTTGGGAGCTTGTTCGTCGCGGATGAAGAAACATCTATAAGAAAGAAAGTTAAACATCTCTTTAAAACATTCTCAGGTTCATAGATCGAATATCACAAATAACAATTCAAATATCACAAGTTGTACAGTAGTTTGCAAAGAGTGAATGTCTTTGTTCATTGACCTTCTACGACAATCTAAAGAAAGTTACAAATGGAAGTAATTTTGAAATTTAAATGTACACGAATATGTCATACAAAGATGAAAATATAACCTCTCAGATATAACTAATTTTCGAACTATTATAATGGTCCAAGTCATATAGTTTCCTAGTCGACATTCTAATTTTGAAAGCATTTACAGAGCAGGTAGAGGTGTTAAATAAATGGTAAAACTGAGTCTTGAACTGCTCTAAAAATTAAATTATTATTTTTAATTACTTCCAAAGAAACTCATTTTCATTTATCAAGCTTATTTTTTTTTCTACGTTGTCGAAACTAAAGCTTTAATAAGGTACGTAAAGACTTCACGATGGTTTGGGATTTCCTACTCGCTGCAAAAATGTTTCTAACTTTGGTATCTATTAAATTATGCTGCCCAGAAGTGGAAACTATGGAAACATGTTATGAAGGAAAAAGGGACATTCCCACCTCTGGATATTTTCCTTTCTTCTGGAAATAGATAAAATGAAGGGTCAGGGGGAAAAACGATGAAACATTATCTCGACTCATTTTGCATTATCCGTCCAAATGCTCGGAAGTTTCATCATTCCCTTAGGCGGTATTTTTAACTGCATTTTTTCGGTTCATTCTAATCGTTCTTTCGTCTTTGTTGTCTGCACCATTGTATTACACTTTGTGAATTAACAGATGACACCATTAGTTCGAAATCGATAAAAAATGGAGTTTCATCGTTTTTTCCCCTGATCTTTTAAATTGAACCGTGCGTATATCATAAGCTTTGCCATCTATTAATTTGAATCAAGATAACAATCGAAAATATTCAATTTTATAGCTCTCTATTCATATTTAATCACATTAACAGGAAGAAAGACAGTTTTCTCCTAACCACGAAAAATGAATTTTCGGTTTTGTACGTGTCTTGTTAGATACAGAATAATTAATCTAAAATGTAGTTTCAATGGATAGTAAAATTTCAAGAACTTCTATAAAAAGTAATTGAAATTTACTTTTCTGATTAATTACGTAATGACCCTACTCTTCTAATAAAGAGAATAGGCTGGTAAAAATTAAAACATATATGAAGAAAATTTAAAAGCACTAGTAAAGCACATATATAAGTTCAGAGACCACTGAAGTTACCCAAGCTAGATCATTATCTTGTCGCATCACCTGTCCAATCGACCTAGGAATGGTAACCTCACCAGAGAATATCATAAGCTATAACCCAGAAAAAATAGCTACGGTCATCCTTACAAACACGGCAATGAGAAAGTGATTTAGGTAACATACGCAAACTAGAACCTTTTGTAATCCTTACATGACTTAACAGTTGATCATGAAGAGACCCACACACTGATAAAACAATGGTTTAATTATCCATAAATCAAACACAGGGAGAAGGAGTAACTATAACCAGGAAACGACAATAGAAATACACCAGTTGAAAACAAATATCTCCATTATCGCAAAGCTGAGTTGGATTGATCTGGTTGGCTCATCTTTGGAGTCTTTGGAAACCCAGAGCAAACATAAAATTGTGCCACTGCCCTACAACAAGTAATAATACACATATTGACTACAAGAAAGACACAAGAATTTTCCAAGATTGGCGCAACTGCACAAAATAATAAGGCAAAAATCTATTGAGAAAATTGAAAACTAATACCGGAGATGAAAAATAAATTATTGTTGAAAGGTTGAACAAAAACATAGCAACTAAAAGCCAATTCTTATAATTATATTCTATTTGTTCTTGCACCTATATCTACCTAATGTTTTTTCCGTTCAATTCTTGTCTGATGCAATTTACCAATCCCATGATACCATTCAGAGGTTCATTTTCAGCAACGAGAAGTACTCTGTCCTCATTATTATTAATATCCTTCAATGCTGATTTTAGAATTTCTAACCATTCATAATTTTCATCCGTTATGTATATAACTTTGTTTAGAGTCGGAAGGGTTGATACCTGAATTTAAGGGGAAAAAAATCAGATTGTTACAATCCATAAGTACATATCAACATAAAAACATATCAACATATGATAACGAATCAACATAATGTTGAGTAAGATATCTAAAAACTTAATGAAAATACAAAATACAATAAAATGTTTAATTTTATGTTCATTACGTAACACTCTCTAAAACACTCACAACGATTATTTGAGCAACCTGCAGGTATCTGAAACTATGCCTAAGTTTGTCCTAAATCTTTGAGGTACCGTATATTTTGTTTTATTTTAGTTGAACCCAGGTGAGCACTGAATAAACTTTATGAAGTATTAACCAATCTGGAAATGGTAGAAAGACCCAATCTGGAAATGGTAGAGAGACAAACTTGTTTTCAATTGGGAATTTGTGAGATCAATTATGTATAAGAATCATATTTCTACACTCTAGGAAATCAAGGTAGTATAGTTAAATCTATACGAACATATGTTTTGTCTGAAAGTAAAATTAGGACTTGTAAACTAAATAAAAGGTAAAAGAAAAAAAAACACTGATATCCAAATATATAACCATGAAATTACAGTGTCATTTCATTGTTCTCATAGGTCCATTAAACATAACATAACAAGTCACCAAAGTTGAATAACCATCAGTCATTAAATATTCATAATTTGAGAAATTGTGACGATACTGATTGAAACTTTATTTTCTATTACGTCAATACTTTCCCTTTTCGGACATTAGATTTTCCTCTTGTGGCCTTAAATTCTTTACGATTTTAATAAGAGAATATTGTCTCACATTTGCCCCCAACAGTTTAAAAATTTTGTATGGGACATTTTAAAAATTCAACGAAAGGTAAAAAGTCTATCTTTACATGTTTTTTTCAAATAAACATTCAACTATTCATTTTTTCACTCGACCCAAACAAGCTTCATCAGATGTTAATATAGGCTAACGCTTCAAATCACTCAACATAAAACCAATGGAATGGTTTCAGGGTAACTGAGCATGTTAATTTGAGTCCAGGTAGATAAGTTTGAGTGATGCCATAAGGCCGGTAATTTATTTTCCTACTTATTATATAGTAAAAAGTTAGCAAGGCCTTTTAACTTTTCTTTTCGTATGAATTTATAGGTTTTGAGTTATCATTCAAGATGTCTTCAGACTTAAGTATTGCAAATGATTTTCATAGATTTCTTTCTGTAATTATTGGATCTTGGTCGATCTAAACGATAGGATCTTTTGAGTATTGATAATCCTATATTCTACTATGTTTTTCTTTTACTATGTCTATGTTTACAATTTCTTAGTAAGTTATAAATTCGCTAATCCTTGCATTCTCTGTCCTTTTGATCTTTAGTTTTATGTCTATCGAAAGGAAAGGGACATTCGTCATAGAATAGTGGTAGAGACTAGAGAGCGGACATTTTCGAGTGGTAGATAGCAACCTCATCGCTTCTTGTTTCCGCCCTCAGTAAGTATTCATTAGTAGCCGTTATCAACTTCTGAGGAGTATTATTGTACTACTGGGTAATCTATCCTACCATACCTTCACAGAGACCCTGACTTCATGGTCGTGCTTTCTCTGGTTTTCTATTGTGTTTGTGAAGTTTGTGTTCGTCTTGATATTTAATGTAAGTACTTTTTTTATACCTTTCTTAACATCATATATATATATATATATATATATATATATTTGTTGGCAACAGGTACAGTGGTCGAGTTGAGAAATATTAACTAGGGGATATCATTATTGGATATTCAGTCAGTTTTCATGCTAGCTGTGTGGCCTCACATCTACTTTTTGTCCATCCATAAAAGCTAACCAAAACAGACGATAAGATGAACTTAAAAGTTACACATTATGTATAAATTTAATTACTGAATTTCAAAGCTACATTTCAAGAAGCACACAAGCTTTAACTAACATCACTGGACACTTGTAAATTTATTGACATCAAATGTTTATTTTTAAGAACATAAAATTATGCTCTTCAATATGCGTGATTTCAAAGCATGTAGTCCAGCAGTACAAAATGTGAAACTACAATAATGTAAGTGTATAGTTGAAATGTTAATCTGTTGACAAAGTAATTTTCAGTACATCAGAAACAATATTCCATTTCATCCAGTTTGAAAGATGGTTAATTTCTTTTCTTTGAAATAAAGGAGTGGCATCTGTCTCCCCAATTCGACCACTATCTAGGTTTACCTATATTTCTTGTCAATAATTAGAAATGTTATTGACACATATGATGTCATATAACCAGAGAAATATCCAAATGTACATCCTGCGGCTTAACACCTACACCCAAAGGCTTACATTATTTTAGCGTTTCTAATAATAATTGAAAGAATTTATTTTCTTCAAGTTCTATGTTCAGGCGTATTCTACATTAATTTTAGAATGTACTGTGATTTTTTATAGCTGCATTTTAGATACTCCCTCAGATTGTTCAAAACAGTTAGATTAGAATGTGCTCGATTAGTTTAACTAAATTAGTTTCATTAGGTCGTATTTAATTAGGCTTAATTATCCGGTTAGTTCCAAATTGAACCTAAAATCATTGTTGGAACAACAGTTATTCCCTATCGCTATCCTTTACCTTTCTCAGAAGATATATATTCCTTCCTTCAGTTGTCTGTTCAATAATACTTTTCAATCCAAATTCTTCGACAATCGATGAACAGTAGGCATCTTCATTGCCAACAAACAAAACAAAGTTTCCTTCTTTTAGCGTACTAATGATGTACTCTGTCTTGTTGGAAATTTCTGTAACAATCAACAGCTGAGTGACTTCTTCTTTCTTGTATGAATGTTCAACACGAATTGCTTGATCTTCAAGGAATTTGGCTTTCTCTTCATCTGGGGATGTCTTGGTATATACAGCTATATCAGGCTACGAGAAAGGAGAAACAAAAGAAGCACAGATGAGCTATTAACACAAAGAGAAAAATAACAGCATTATATAACATGGTTGTGAACAGGGTTGCCACGTTTTGATGAATAAATTACGAGACACTCGGCAAAAATACAGGATAATCTAAATAAATACGGGACAAATCTGAAATAACCTAAATTAAAAGTAACTAGTTATGCCCCATACTACTATATGAATACACACACAATTTAAAACACCTATTTACACTTCAGAGAGCACTGACGGGGGAAGGGGGGTGGGAGAGGATATTTCAATTTTCTAACCACAGTTGGCGTTAGTATCGGTTATCAACTAGAGTAAACAGGAGACACGAATTTTATACGCTGCCATGTTGGGGCCTGGGAGTCTGTTCGCTTGTCTGCATAGTAAACAGTTGGAAGATATTCCATCACGGTTTATTTGTTAAAATTATTGAATGTTGAATATATGGTATGTGTTTAATTATACGGAACGTGTACTTTTTACCTAAAATAAGAGACCTCGCGTATTATACAGGACAGATGGTAACACAAGTTGTGAAAGTGGTTTTTAGTAGAAAAAAGTCTACCGAAACGGCAAGGTGTAGATTTAATTGACTATAGTGTGTATAGTAAGCTTTTGGGCTCAAATGAAACTTTCGCCACTCTACAGGAATAGAGTTAAATATTTCAGTGCTGTTTTCGTTTCTTCTGGAAACTGCATCCCCCCCCGCCAAAAAAAAAGTCAGGTTTCCTACCTTTTGCTCAACCGGTATGATAAAATGAGGTAGTCACGGAAATCAGTAGGAAATTCCATCGCGCATCAAAAATCACTAACTTTGAACCTATAATTTTTGTTTTTTGAGTGTAAAAGCTATGAATTTTGAATTTAATTTTTTTTAAAGATCTTTCTTTAGGCAACTTTGGTTCTGGTCGGTAGAAGTTATAAGATAGGAAAAAAATAAGATTTCAATAAAAAAAAACCACTGTGAAAGATAGATGAATAATACAATTTCTGTTTTCATAAGTTATACAAAAATTGCGAAATAGTTTTTTGAACATTTTCAAAACCATGCCTCCTTTTTTTATCGTTATATTAAACAGTTTTAATTATTTTAGAAAATACCTACTGAGAATCTTACACGCTGTTCATGAAATCACCACTACAACTGACGCAACTGCCTGTGTGGTGCATCCAGTAATTCAATCCCCACCTGGCTGATGGCATCATCAGTCTGAGGTGGTGGTGGTGATGGGGAACACATCTCCCAGTTCTAATCGACCTCCCCATTTAGTCAAACTTTCCTCAACTACAGTCTGTTAATTATATGCAATTTGGTACCAGGATAACCTCCACAGGATAACCTGTACATTTCACTCCTTGCCTGTGGTTAAGACTTAAAACATTGACTATCTAACGGTGTGACAACACCTTAATTTTTCATAATTCTGATATGTACAATATGGTTAATTAACAGCCTAATTTTATTTTCTATTGCTTGACAGAAACATTTTTAATTAGTATTTTCGGTACTTTTTTAATTTTGTTACGCGACCATGAAAGAATTCTATTTTCTCTGTACATTAACCATACTACGAGATTTATACCAAATAATATCTCAATCTTTTTCGTCGTCTTCAAAAATTATTGTGAGTACATAAATATTCTTATGCATGAATTAGGTTCAGATTTTTAGCCTAACTATTAAAACAATTCAAGCTTCTAACTTTTAACTTATGTTTCTAATTTCATCTGTAAGGATAAATTGCTTTTCCAGGGGCACTCTCCTGAAATGATGATTCATGCGGAGGAACAGAGAGTGCTGGGTTGAATAAGGGGATAAAGATCACATCTAATGTGTCCAATAATCTTTTATTGGCAACACGATCCCTTATTGGAAGACACTGTACTTTTTTATGCTCGGAGCCTTTTTCTTTTCATCAAAGTAAAACTGGTTGAACATCAAATAAAAGAAAATAACTTTAAGATAGTAACAATCATTCGCAGTAGAAATATATGAATATACTGATAATTTTTCGAAGTGAGAGCTGCGAGTGTACTAACAACCGCAAAGGCTTCAGTCCCTTGATAGCATTTTAGCCACGCAAGCATAAAAGTTTATAAAGTAGGCTGGCCACACTGACAAATGCAGTGCTTAGGTTCGGGAAAATGCACAGTACTTGTGTCAAATAATGTTTATACCAAGCTTAGCGCAGCTAAGTCTAACTGAATGGAAGCAATTTGAATAATTGATATTTTTTTAAGAAAATGAGCTGGCAACACTGAACTACTGTACCAATCACGACGGTTCCAGGGTGCTCTGAGGTAGTCTAGCTAAGACCTTTCGTACGACACCTCATGCATGTTTCTACACGTTATGGATCATGAGACATAATTTTGGCATGGATTGGCAACACTGACAACGAGGTTCCTGGAAAGCGGTAACCCCCGCACTATGTTCCTATTGTGTCAAAGAATATTTATGCCAAATTTGGTGCGACTATGACTAAAATAATTGAAACATTTTTTAAAAAAAATGTAATTTCATAGGAAATAGGCTGGCAACACTGGTAAGTGGATTACTTGGTAACGTAAGCTCTCTCAGTGTAATATGAATTGTGTCGAATAATGTTATGTCAAGTTTGGCGCAGGTAGGTCTAACTGAATGGAAGCAATTTCAACAATTGATTTTAAGAAAATGGACTGGCAACACTGAACCACTGCAAAAATCAAGATGGTTCCAGGGGCTCTGAGCTAGTTTAGCCAAGACCTTTCCAACGACACTTCATGCATCTCTCTACACGTAGCAGTCAGTGGTAGAAATGGACATTCGGTATATTTCTGAAGTAATAACGTCAGCTATACCTTTTAACTTTTATTTTCTTGACAAAGCGCCGCTGCCTATTTCGAGCACTACTTGTAGTTCCAGAGATTTAATTTCTCGACAGGATTATAAGGCTCCTTTAGCTATAGTTTCGCTTTCAAGGGACGTTAAAGCATTGTTGTGAATTTACAATGATTCCCCAAGAGCAGAATTTGTAACGTAAGTTCACAATGGTAACGTAGTGTACTTTGTAACGTAAGTTCACAATGGTAAAATAGAAAATTAAACCAGAAGATATGATCTATCTGAATACTTGAATCGAAAATAAAGAACGTGGACTAAAGGTTTCCTTGCTAAGTGAGGATTCATTAAAAAAAAATGTTCTCTTACCTTGATCAAGGGTAAATCCTTAAAAATATCTGCTATTATGGGAGATAAAAGTTCTTCGCAGTTGTCTGTCACTTCGGCAACTTTGATTTTTAAGCTCGGATTGTTTTCTAAGGCAACATGTACGCAAACATGGAGAGTATCTTTCAAAACAGAATCCTGTTTCATTGAGAAAGGACAAATGTAAGGAAGGAATTGAAACTTTTCTAGCACTGGATCTGCCTGCAAATTTCGACGTTGTATTGTGCTAGCTTGAAGCCCTCTCATCTCAACTCCTCCACATTTGATGATGTTCAGTCCTGGATACACGTAGGCAGGAATACCTGGGAAACAAAGAAACAGAATTACTGCCATTAAGACGCATAGTTATAGAATTGATTTCTTATAGTACTATGAAAAATTACTTCTGCGGAACACTTGTCTAATATTAACACTAAATAATAATAATAATAAAAGGAGGTAAAACTATGCCCTGTGCTATACACACGCACCGTGAACGGCGCATGGGGGATATGGAGGTAGCATTTTCTTGACCTACGGTACGAAGTGAGGTGGTGTGGTCAGTCCCACGCTCGACCGCCTTTACGTTCCCAAGGTGCCCAGGAATACCAAAGGACGCTCTGGTACTCATTTTAATAGGAGGCTGAGTGCACCTCAGAGCGCCAGGCATGGGAACACTACGAGAAAAATCTCCAGTGTCCTGGTCGGGATTTGAACCCGGGCCGCCCGATTCGTACCTAGAGGCGCTACCGTCTGAGCCACGGTCACTCACAACACTAAATAATACTGACAAATAGTAATAAAATAAATTGCATTCAAATATTTTCTTGTAGTTACGATATTCGCCATTCGCCAATACCGCCCATTCAGTTAATTTTTTCTTTACTTATCTGCTGGTATTTCTTATGGTTTTGTTCCGAGTTCAGTTTTTCATTTGTTTTTATTCACAGACAATTTTGTGAAAAGCGTTTTTCCTCTTCTTCTTATTTTCTTATGAGTGCAAGATATCCAGGTCTAACGATTATGTTAATCAAATGAATCATTCATCTCTTGGTGCAGAATGCATGATTCAAGAATCAATGTGTACAGGTATACGTGCTTGGATCTCCGTATCTCATTCAAGTAGTAGCATAGATGGCATATATATAACCTATAGCTAACTGTGTGTGTAAGTTGAATCATACGAAGTAGTGAAGGTGTGATTGGGGTCGAAGCAGGTAAATTTTTGACATCATATTTGCACAGTTACTAGGGAAATATTCCTGAAAACAAAACAAACAAGACAAAAAAAAAAAAAAAAAAAAACTCATGTAAAGAGGCAGAATTTCAAGTTTGTGCATTTATTCTTTCGAAAACTATAGACAACTATACAAATATTTGTCTATCAGTTGTAAGTACTTAAGGCTGAATCACAGTGGGTTTTTTCGTTTTACGTCAATTATTAAAAAATTCCGTGCAGGTAAACAAAGTTTCACTTTCACGAACGTAAGTTCGTTTCGTCCTTCAATCACGAGTACGATTAGTTTTAAAGAAATGCTACTAGTAACCTCAGAAGTGTCTGTCTGCACACAATCCTGAGTTTACTATTAATATTTTATTAAAACTAATTGTACCCAGTGCTAAAAGGACGAAACGAACTTTTTGGTCCGTGAAAGTTAAATTTTGTTTACCTGCACGGCATTTTCAATAATTTACGTAAAACGAAAAGGGCGGGGAAAACCCACTACGATTCCAATATGGACAGAAAGTTGTCAATAACTGTAATATACATTTAATTATATCTCTTAATATTCTCTTATTGCTGGCATAACACAACAGTTACAAGATTAAACTACTTATCTTTCAAATAGAAAGACTTCGGCCCTGTGGTCCCACATATTATTTAGAAATATTAAATTATATCTAAGCATTCAAATATAAACATCTACTATCTATGTTAGAGCAGAGTAGAAATTGAAGTGAGGGAAAGTGGGGAAATTCCCAGGTGCCTCTAGATAATTTCCCGGAACATCATCCCCTTTGTGCTTTCTAGGAGGGGGCACTTCATGAATAATATCAAATTATCGAGAAAATAAAATTAATTAAAGTGGAAGTAACCAATTTTCAGTCAAGCAAAATAGAATCTGCATTCAGAAAACAATACAAAATGTTTGTCACAGTGACTCGCACGTAACACCGAACAGTACATGTCCAACACCTTTGAACAATGAGGACCATCAGATAGATGGTCTTACTGTATGGCGTATTAGATCTCGCAGTTCATTATATCGGAAATTGATGCAATGTGATTAATGTCTATTAGACAATTAGAGGTCATAACGACAGAGAGTATATGAAACTGTCAGACATCAAAGTCTTTCAATAATTGTAATAAATTTGAAAAGGACGAGTAACAGCAGTACCATCAAACGATGTGTTGGACTTCGAAGAATATTGCAAGAAAATATATTAAGATGAACTGATACTGTAGATAATTTATATGCAAGATTTCCTGTCGAAGAATGAGTTTTGTTATGCAAAGTTTCTGTTCTATATGACCAATCAATCATATAGCCAACTGACGCTATGAAAAAGATGTTTTGTGACACGCAAGTTTAGTTTCTGACTTCTTGTTTCAAAACTGACCCAGAGAAGTTATTATCAGACTCCCGGAATGTCAAGATCAACAACCAAGTTATTGAGAAGGAACTGAAGGAAGGAACTTCGTCGATTAGAAGTATTGCGAACCTTCATGGCAAAGAACCAATGGAAATTTGATCTGATTTTACAGATGGCCGACATTAGAGTATTGTATAACGTGTTATTCACTAACATCAATGGTCCACCTTAGGATAATCTTAAATTAATTGAACTCATTATTTTCTGGTCATTATTCAGCTACGGACGAGGTTCACCAATACTGCAACGAGCCGAAAGAAAAGGTGTCTAATTTTAGATTTGTTTTAAGAGGTCTCAGCATTCAAGTCCCTTTTTAAAATACAGGAACGGACAAATGACGACCAACAATATTTTTATTTTTTTCAAAAGCAGTCTAGATACTATTAAGTGAACTACTCCATAATTTGAAGATGCTTGTTGATGAGCAAATTGACTTTCAAACATCTCGGTTAAAACATCAGCTTCAGAATCTAAGTAAGTTCATTTCATAGGTGTCAGTAATTATTAGACGGGTCATTTTTTAAGTTAAGTATTGTACATAGATATTTTTAAAAAATAATAGGGATGCAAATGTCAAGGATTCTAGAGATGAGAGGCGTAATTTACTACTTTAGAAGAATGGATATATTACGATTGACTTATTTGTTTCTCATAGACTTCGTATATAACTTTGTATATATAATGGTAAACTGAGGTAGGAAACGAGTTACTTATATTTTAAAGATACCCAGGTTGGATGTACACAAGAATCACACAGACATTATAATAATAATACAAAAAACATGGCAACGTTTCATCAAAGGCTTGCTCACATGAAAAAAGATAGGTAGGAGTAGTGACGAGGACTGGCTTAAGTTGCCAACTAAGGTGGCGAGGAGTTTTGACAACTTAGACTCCTCGTCACCATTTTTTTCTACGAATTTTCATTGATCTGAAGTAACCAAGCCTTTGGCGAAACGTTGCCACCTTTTTTTTTTTTATTTGTGTGTGATGTTTATGTACTCTCACCTGCATATCATTAAAATGTAGGGTTTGCTCACTCATATACAAAGTCACTCATTTTGTTTTCGATTGGTTTCTGGTAGAATGAACAACTTTCAGCATTCATAAAAGAAGAGTATGTCCAGACAAATAAAAGTTACTGAATCATCTAGTAATGTTTGGCACTAGCGTTTTTAATTTTGATGCCCTTATAAAATTTGATTTGTGGCTTTAAATTGGTGTGTTTGTGATTTAGGCAAAACGAAATGAATATGCTGATAATCCAAGAAGTGCAGTGAAGGATCTCAAATAGCCTTTATGAGATTCTTACATTGAAGAGCATACATTAAACGCATGATAATAGAATGGTGAGGGATGAAGAACATTCTGAAATATATCGATTACGAAACTGCTCAATTACTGGAGACGTAAAAACTTCCTCCCACCTCAAAGTACTTCAATTTCCACACTGTGTTAGAGCTGTGTCACTATGTTAAAGAAGTAAGTACTTTTCACCTTACCATGCTAACTGCGCTATCTACGAAGTATGATAATACACATGTAAAAACTAATTAAAGCTGATATTAAATTACATCTTTACATGTAGACAATTGGCATTTCTAAACCAACGAAGAATCTAGATGGATTTAAAATCCCCGTATATAATGCAATACAATCTTGGAAGAATTCCCTTTCCATATTCTAACGTGCAACATTCATAATGAATAATTATTTAATAATGCAACCAGACTTCTCTTTAATTCAAGGTCTACTCCCTCCAACTTGTCTGTAATTCTATAATGCCTATAGCCTTGGTGATTTCGTTAATTAAAATTTATTCTTTTGTCCATTACTCTATATGCTATATTTCATTCTGCGTTCGTAAGTTGGTTTCTGCGTATGGTTCCTAGCTAACATATGATATAATGAAAACGTCATACAGTTCATCTTACATGTGCTTATACTACATGGAGGTGAGTAACGTCATTGGCATGTACGAGAAATCCTTAGGGCGTTACAATGATTTTATTTCGTAATAGTGACAAGTTATTTGGCCATCTCTTCTTGCTTATGAGGGCTCCTCGCTCCAACCCTCCCATTTTTAACATTTTTCAAAATATTTAAAAAAAACTAAGTGTATTATCAAAAATGTAAATTCATAGCGCACTAGAACTTACAGAATTACTATGAAATGCAATGGACAGCGATCTCGAGATCTTGTCCATTAATGAGTGATACGTTTTCAAAGATAATGACGTCATTATTTAATTGAAGTCTGAGCACTTAATCAATCGACAAGATTTCGACTTCGCTGTCCATTGCATTTCATAGTAATTTGTAAGTTTAGTTTTTGAAATATTTTGAAAAATGTTAAAAATGGAGGGGCTGCAGCGAGGAGTCCTCTTAATATGACAATAACTCAAAGTACAATTCATTCAAACATTCCTGAAGACTCATAAAAAAAGTTAATGTGAAGCAGTTCAGAACATAAGCTTCATGATAATGTTTACTGGAGAAGGAATTGAAAAAAAACAAAAAAAAAAAAAAAAAAACTTGGCCTTAATTAAGGTATTGTTTCAGAATTTACAAAGGTTATGTTGAGCGAGATGTCTTCACGTAAAAACGTAAGAAGTAATTGGAACACACTATGAAACTGCGGGTAAATGCTAGATGTATCGAACAGGGTGCCGTGATGTAGAAGGCGCATGAGCAGCAATGTAAACAGACATGGTGGAAAGAAGTATGTCTGCTTCTGTGGAATAGCTGTACATTACCAAATTTATGATGAAGGACAAGTTGATGCCGGCTGAAAATCTGTGAAGTTTGAACGGGGGAAAATGCTGTCACG
This sequence comes from Lepisma saccharinum, assembly GCA_022664845.1. Taxonomy (NCBI): domain Eukaryota; kingdom Metazoa; phylum Arthropoda; class Insecta; order Zygentoma; family Lepismatidae; genus Lepisma; species Lepisma saccharinum. The sequence goes on along the minus strand of JAGDQP010009494.1, from coordinate 3,121 downwards.
GGCACGACAGAACTAAATGATGTGGACAGTTTGAGAAAGGATAAATCAACTCGCATACACATGTTCACCCGCCTACAGTCACATCAGTGAATATTAAGTGAATTTTCAATCGAAAGGTGTCCACAATAAATGCCAACAATTATTCCACACTACTACATGATGTCCGACGCAATGCCATTCGCAAGCAAAGACCTGGTATGTTGTCAGGACATGTCAATGCGCTTCATGACAATGCTCACCCGCATTTTGCTTATTTGTCACGACGCTGGTCAATCAATCTACACTGCCTCATGCCCCGTACAATCAAGATTAATCCCCTAATAATTATATCTTGTTTGTACCCTTTAAGGTATATCCGGAAGGTCTAACTTTTATATTATTTTAATTATTTGGTATGCAAAGCTGTGTGTATGTGGGTATTTACATAGTGAAGATTTTTGGTTTTATGTTTTCTATGGTTTACGTGTTCACATTGTTAAAACGTATTCTATGGTATTCTATGATTTTACAATATTCTGATTTAAGAAACGAACAGAGTTATTTTGATTACGAGGATTTCTAAAGTAAATCTTTGAGATGACACATCGATATGATATTTGGCATGGATATGTGAGTAATACTATTGAACTGAGATATACTTCATGTCTTAGTGGATAACTAGACTAGCATGATTATGTTGAATAAAACATTAATGATCGAAGCTCTGCGTTCTATTTGTGTAAGAGTAATTATAGTTTCTCTTTCGGCCTGATTTAAGTTACTACCCCGTCTATTACAAATAATTACAGGACGAAAGAAGTTCCAGACAGATGAGGCGCTGCGGAAAGATGCCCTGCAGTGCTTACAGCTGGAGCACACTTCGTTCAACGCTAAGATAGTCAGGAAACTACTGTAACGATGACAGTGGTACGTGAACACTCAGGGGCAGTGATTCCACCAGCCCCCTGCTACTTGTGGAACCCTGCCCAGAGGGGGAGAAAAATACTTTGTAAAGCTGACATAGTTTGGTGTTTTTATCTCCCCATTTCTGACTTCTTATAATTTTCGCAACTGAACGAAAAACAGGGGAAATATCTCAATCAGTATCTCGAGCTATCGAAATCGACGCGAGAAATTCCCGATTAGTAGGTGAGTACGCCCTTACAGTGTAACTGTGCTCAATAGGCGTGTTTCCTTTCACCTGCCATGTCAACTCGTAATAAAATCAAGGTAAGTTACATTAGTAGTGTATACAAAGCGATTTCGAAGAAAGTTAATACATTTTTTCCTCTTAGTTATTATTTTACCATAACAACTCGAAAATTTAAATTATTATCACACATTTCATTCCAAAGTAATTAAGACGTGACATATATAATACAGTTATGTACGTATGTAGTATATTGTAAAGTTTATATATATATGACGTGTGACTGATACATATAACTTACCTTCATTCTCTCCCAGATTTTTTACAATTTCAAGATGTTTCCGAGGATCGATGACGATTCTTTCGATCGCAGTGGGAACAAGGAGTCCTCGGGTGTGATCCTGAAAAATCGGAAGCTGGAGCATAGAGTCTAAAAATGGTACCCAATTTGATGCCCACTTCAAGTATGCACATCGACCTGAAATTTATAAGAATTTTCTGATAATAAGGTATAAAATATGAAAACTGCCAGACATATAATAATAATAATGTATATATGAATTTATATACGTGCTAGTAACAGCTTGATAAGCTAATACAGCGCGGTTAGGAATACATAAAAATACAGAAAATTCAGATACAGGATATCATAGAGTACAGAGATACATGAATACATATATAAATATATATATATATATATATATATATATATAAGATTATAATGCAAAAAATAATTCAAGGTAAGGAGTAAAAGAAATACACAGTACTGTCTTAATATGAGGTAATCAATATACTTAAATACTCAACTTATTGTAGTTCATTAACATTCTAGGTAGGATACCCATAGTTTTTCCTTTGGTTTCAAATAAGTTAAAATTTCTTGTAAAATGGGTGGGTATTCGTATCCTAATATTTTCGAGTAGACAGCTACTACTTATCCTATTCTCCATAAGATTTTCAATAAAATCTTTCCATGATTTCCCTTCTTTTACACAGAGGTTCTAGTTTGTAAACCGTACACAAATATTCGTAGTCGTGGGTAAAATAATATTTCCTAGTTTTATGACATAGCATTCGTATGAAACATTTTTGTACCCTTTCTATTCTATTTTTATATCATATTTAGTATGGGAATACCATATGAGTACCGCAAATTCTAGCCTAACTCTTACCAATATCTTGTACAAAATTACAAATGTTGATGCTTTTACTAACTCATTCCATTGGCTAATAATATATCCAATTAATTTTTTGCAATACCTTATGATTGCACTCATGTGCTGGCTGAAGCGTACAATTTCTTCAAAAGTAACGCCAAGATCGAGGTCTTACTGATCCTTTCACTCATAATGTTGTAAGACGACACCAGATAATTAGTTTTATGAGTGAAAATGATATGCTTAGTTTTATTACCATTTATTACCACTTTATTATTACTGCCTATAACAATGATGCTTTTTTCAACAATGAACAAAAAAGAAAATTAAAAAATGTCATTAATCATGCTCTTGAATTGGTTATGAGCTTTCTTCCCTGAAAGTTTGAACTCTCTAGGCTTAAATTTGTAGGAGCAGCAAGGAAATTTCGTGTAACAGTGAAAATACTGAGGTAGTGCTGCCATCTTTTGTTGGAGATCATTGCTTTAGATTATCCTTAAAATACGGAATGCCTTTTTATGGCTACTCTCCGAATAGACAGAAACCCTTTATATGTCAAAAGCAAGCACTAAGAGCGATAACTGGCAAGTCTAGATGTGCATCTTGCAAAAGACTAGTTAGACAGAGAATGAAATATATTATTAACTCTTCCGTCACTTTATATATATGAAGTACTTCTTCTGACATATAATAATATTGAACATTTAAACAGAAACTGCAATAAACACGAGCACTATACAACACACAATCAAGATCTGTCCCTACCCCATCACAAAACAACGATGTTCTATATATATATATATATATATATATATATTTACTTTGCGAACATTTG
>JAGDQP010009493.1:37783-58876 GCA_022664845.1 Lepisma saccharinum | reverse complement strand
GTAGGTCAGTTTGCTCTGTTAGAAGTGCTTCAATGTACAGATCAAAGAATACCTGTAAGGTCATGATGTGCGCATCAAGTGATCTTCACATATGCTTGCCCTCCAAGATCTGTCGTGTTCTAACGGGGCCATAGATATCTCCTGTGACCCATGCATCATCGATACCACTCCCTTCAATTGTAGCACCGATAGCACGTAGTGTGCACAAAACAGTATGGAATTCCCCGATGCGGAGAACTCATTTGTCTTTGCAGTCTGGCAGCAACATCTCTAACTTCTTGGCTCTTTCGTACAGGGCCATATCCAGGGTGATTACAGCTTTTCTGTTACGTCCAACTATAATTCTGTTGATTTCTTCTGCCTGTTTTATCGCCGTCAATAGTGTTTGATATTCATGTGCCGGTGCTGCAAACAGTGGTAAAGCATGTACTGATGTTAATGCTGTATCAGTTGAAGAACACAAGGAGTTGAATGCAGACCATGTAGGGACAGTCTGACCATCTGACACAGCATTCACTGGATCTGTTAGGTCACCATCGACGTTGTTAGTCATGTTCATTGCTTCTTCATATCTACCCTCGAGATACAGGTAGTTAGCTGCCAAACCACTTGAACCCTCAGGTGATGGTACTGCCATATTCCGCTGATAGTGCCTTACCAGTAGCCATGACAGCTCCTCAGACTTGTACTTCTGTAGGATGTCCAGATTTTGTCCAACCACAAAACCATCATACTTTGTACTAGATACAGGCTTTTGTTGACTTCTGACGTTGCATGGAAGGAGTAGTTGTGATGTGGGGGACATAGTGGATGAAAGATATTTTCATTCGCAGATTCCCCTGTGTCAAGGACGACTTTTCTCACGGGATCATTTGTGTTTCGGAACTGAAATACAGCAGTAGCAGTTGCATGGAGTGTGCGTTTTCCATCCGGTGTGTCCTCGTCAAAATCCACATTATCGATGGCGAAGAATATGAATCTACCTCTTACAAGGCCATCTGGTATGTACATTCCACTGTTCTGTGCTGCCTGCTTAAAACTGCAAGATGTATTTCTATTCGAAGCACACGTTTATAGCTTATGAAGTACCCAAACCTATGTAGCATGTCCACTTCGGCCTTGCTTCGTGTGGATTGATGAACTTTCATTCCAACTCCAACAACTTGCGGATTCTCATTTTGGTGACGAAACCCAGACGAATCATGTTTGGGTGTATATGACACCTGCCGATCAGATTTACATGCATACATAATATTTTGAGCGATGGTCCTTGCAAGCAGATGTACACTTTCCTCTCGATATGTCGAATTCAGTGATGACATTGGGCCTATTAAAATCCATCGGATAAGTGTCTCCAATGATGTAGGAACATGGTCCTGCTCCAATAGGGAACCTTCAAATCTCCAAGGTGTATGCTTGTGAGACGCTGCAATGTCATCTGCCTCATTTGCACGTGTAGAGCGACAGAACTCAATATCAGATACATTTTCCACAAGTTTTCTTTTGAGATTTCGTCTGGAAATGACTGGATCTTCAGCACCATTGATCATGAAAACTTTTTTATAAGCTTCTTGCATATTAACAATGTCCAAGATAGATCCCGAACTCAATAATGTTTTGACGAGATTGTAAAACTCAATCTCTGCAGAAATCTTGCTGATCATTGTTTCGCCTTCCAACTCGGACTTCTTATTTGGATATGAGCGTTGAACATTTTTCACCCAACATGGCAAATGATATTTTATATCAATGGCACACACATCTTTTGAGTCCAGTGCTGCAGTTAGGTTGACTTTCCATCTCTCATTGTCGCTCGATTCAAAAACTTTCCGAAGCTGATCCCCTGTGTTGAATGTACTTATTTGATGTAATTGTCCGAATTTGCCGTCACAGAAAAAACAGGAGTTTTTGCCATACGATTTGCTGTGTGATCTGGTGCGGCGTACCAATGAACCTGAATCTTCATTTGGTGGTGTGACGATGTGTGTCTTCGTTAAGGGTCTTCCACGTGTTGCTTCCTTTGGTGCTTCACCTGCTCGTAGGGCTGCTTCATATCTACTCTTCTCTCGTTCGATGTGAAGTTTGTGTACAGCACTCTTGTAACAGTCGCCGTGCCATGTGATCCGATTTTTTAGTAGGTCATCAGCTGATGCATCTCCAAGTCGATGTTTGATTTCGATGTAATGTCGATCCACTCTGTGATACGCTGTTTATGAACATTTCATATGACATACATCGAGGCTGCTGAACAAGAACGCCTCCCATGTTGAGACATATGTATCAAGTAGAAGGGATAGGCAGAGTCGTGCTGGATGGACCAGGTTAATCCATGGCATTCAGAGTTAGATGGCTTCCTATGGATCAATCAGACTGAATGGTATTCTTATTATATTATCCTCACCGAACTGGCCAAGTTCCGTCTTTTTGGATGCCTGTAAATAAACAAATATATTTTTAATTCATCACATTGATCATTATATATTGATCTCATATACAACTACAACTACAACAACTAAAGGATGTTATAATAATCATAATCTAGACCTATTTCCCATTCACTTGATACGTTACATGCTTATGTTTGTTTGGAACAAAGAAAATATACGAAACGAAATTTTCGAAAAATTCCAAATTAGGGGTGGTTCACACATGGCGTATATCTTTCGAGTGTCAGGAAAAAATGGCACCATCATCTTTTTGGTTCAGAATAACCTTCTCTCAAAAAATATTAATGGTGCCAAAAATTAACATTCGATGCCCACTGTATAACACATGCCCCTACACTATTAGTTCTAACCTACAAACTTTAGGTAAATTTATTTTTCCCCTTCTCTTGCAACCCTCTTACACACAACTCACGACCCCTCTGGGGGTCGCGACCTCCACGTTGAGAAACCCTGACATATGCCAATAAAATTTTCTTTCAAAATCGTAAAATATTTTATTCATTTGATTAGATGCATTTGGGGGAATAATATGCACCAACCTCATTTATAAAACAACTTACTTCAGAAAGTAGGAGGAATGCAGCTCGTATTTTGGAACCATTATTCTGCTACTCAGAAATTGTTTTTTGTCCATACTCTGCGGTCTGATATAAGTTTACTTAAAGAAATGCAATTCTAAAATAGTATAATTGACCAAAATCAAGAAACCAGTGATATTCCTTAGGTGAGAACAATGTGGATTTAGATCTAGCAAGAACAAGAAAGCTCCGTTAATTTCTGCTGTCCACCTGGTATGTTCTGTCTGTTAGCTACCTTAAAATATTGGACCTCTTAATTTTGATTCCTCCATCTGCAATGGAGGCTAGCGCCTAAACGAAAACAGTTACAGAGAAACTGATTTCAAATTTGGGTTCAGCGATGTCGATTTATCCAGCCGTTTCTAATTTAGTGTTTAAAATTGGCATACACTTTTAATTTTGTTAGCCTTCTGCATTTTAAGAATTCATGCAAATGATTAAATTACAGTAAAGCAGATAGTGAGTCATTGACCTCAAGTTTGACGTCAGGGAATATGACATCGATTAATCTGCTCCTTTTTAAACATTTTGATATGACTATTAAATCTTTTGATATAATTATTAGACTAAACCTTGAAATCGGTAACTCTTATTAAAAGAATGGTAATCGTTGACAGATTTCTTTGCATTTGACAGGAATCAAACTAATACGTCCATGAAATACGAACATAGATAACGGAGTTTTGTAAAAAAAAACAGAGTAAACTTCGGGATTCGAACTCGCGTCGCCAGCTTTATGGACGAAAACGGGAAAAAATTAACGCAACGCAGCGCGCACGGCCACGAAGACATCAGACAGACATACTTCAAGCTTAACTCTTACTGAAATAAAAGCAAGGTAAAATTATATGAAACCATTTTTTGTTTCAGTTACAGTGTTTCGTGCATTTATGAGCTAATCTTCTATTGACTACTATTTTGTTAGATTCTATACATTTGAAAACCATGTATTATAATTTGTTAAAAGTTTCAAAAACAGTATTTAACGTCTCAAGTGGGAATAAGCAAAACTTCATCGCTAACGATTACGGACGTAGCAACATCGCTGTATTATAACTTATTTTATGGCCAATAATAACAAACGAATATTTCTAATTACTTTAATTCACATATTTTTTACTACATCACGATTAGATTTACAAACATTATTTTCTTCACGAAGATTAGTACTCTAAAACTGCATTAATACACTCATTGTATTAAAACCAGAGCAGTGGTCACTCATGTTGTTGCGAGGTTGCCATATAGCTGAATTTCTGGACTTACACTGTTTAAGAACTGCTAAAGAGTGCGCTCAGATTTTGATTGGCTGAGTGTACATTGGAATTACCATATCGTTTGCTCGACGTTGAACTTCACTTTTAGTGCCAACGGTATCGCTAACGCTATGGCCAGCGGCCAACGGCCCAATAGTACGTAGGACGAATAGTACTGAAAAACGTTAATCTAATGTTAAAATATACAATCAGATTTTCATTGGTCCAAAATTTCTATATTACTATTGAGTTGATCCTTTACAATGTGGACCTCGCCCTCTTCCTGATTAGTCGATTTGGCCCGCTGCCAAAAAAGGTTGGAGACCCTTGGAGTAGAGTATAACGTTTTTTTCGAATGATGATTCAATTAGCTGTATAGGGAGATTGCTCATTAGTATACACAGTGCAATATAAATATTATACTTGTTAATAATTCCTCTGAAATAAATAGCTACTACTGAACTTATTAGGATGTAAGGAGTTGTAAGATGAGACATTATATTTTACAGCTGTAAGTAATGCTGATTTTGTCAGGAACATAGATTTGCTTTATGTGATCAATAGTGCAAAAAATACAGAAGAGGTATAGAATGAGTAAAGACAATACACGATCAGAAAAGCGGATTCTAGAATAATAACTTTCATGGGGAAGTAGAGGGGGATCTCCCTCCACTCACCATGTCCACCCTCTTAGTAGTGAACCATTGAGGAAGAATACAAACTCAGAAGCCGGTTGAGAACCTGTTTCACCCAAGAGGTATACACAATAGACCTAATTCAGACATTCGCTTCTCCAACTTCCCAACCCTTCCACTGCGGGGCCTAGAGTGGGGCGTGCTCTACCCTCATCAATCCTTTGACAGGTGGACTGGAATAGCTATATAAAAATACAATTTTTTTTTGGTGTATCAGATATGGTTGCAATTAAAATTATTAGAATTGTTTCTTCACAAGGAATAAAACAAATCAAGTCGGTCTTTCTGGCGTAACTGGTTGCAAAGTTTGACATTGTAATTTGGAGAAAACAATATAATTTTATTTATTTTTTAATAATTTATTTCTGAAAAACTAGGAGACAAATGTACGTTCTAAGTATTTCAACCCGTCATAAACTTCTGAAGAATACTCTAAAAAATATTTTCTATTAAAGATATCTAGTTCCTTAGAAAATAAAGGTAATCGGTGGCAATTTTCTGTCCATAAGCACCAACAGTAAACATTCTAGCTCCGACAGATGTGGAAGATCCTCTTAAATTACTTTTACAACATCTCCTGGAATAAGTCCCTCGAGAAAACATCCCAAATCGTACCATCAGAAACGACATTGTAATTGAAAACCTGAATTGCAAAACATCATAAGTCCACCGGAGTATTTTCTTTTTTAGGAAGAACAAGAAAGTCTTTTTTGTGATGTTATTCTATTAAGCTGAAATTATTTTCTATTAAAAAAGTTTTTTTTAGTTGAGGTTAGAATATAACTATGTATAACATTCATTCGATGTTCATATGGAAGACCGATTCCTCGCAAAACGAACGAACAAAGAAAGGAACTCTACTGTGACGCAGAGCAAGCAAAGACTGTTTTATTAATCATCGCATCACTTTTGAATGGATTGAGATTACGGTCAAATGAAGGCAAGTTATTTTTAGACTTTGTTTTACATTGTACTTCCTGCATGTATGCATCTATCTTCTACAGGAAAAATTTCTCGCTGCTCGAAATTTTGTTGTTGTAAAGATCTACGAATTTCCATCTGGTTATGCTTTTTTATTATTTATAATGTTACTAATGTTTTCATAGATAATATAAAGAATGCATAACCTTCATAAAAGTTTCAAGAACAAGGTGTCAAAAATAAAGATTGTACATATTACCTAAATCTAGAAATCCAATTATAAAAGTCATGTGAAAAATAATTTTGTCGACAGAACTGCAGTTCAAAGATGCCAGAAAGGTGGCAACGCTGCGGTATTAGAGAGAGGCAGAAAAATACACGAAAAGCATAAACTGTTATTTTAATAGATATTTTAGAATAGCAGTTACTGCTATCATTGCTACAAAAAAGTAATCGTTTTATATAGTGTGTTGGATTGATAGAACAAAAGTCTATGTGACTTCATTTAGCGCCGCACCGCTCTGTTTTAACAAGTTTTAACTTCTTTCCCGTTTTTTTCAATACGTGCAAAATGTAACATAGACGTTTGTTCGCTCATAAGCTTCAATTGAAGCATAAAACTTCCAGATACCTTTAAATACTTCCCCGAAACTATACTTCTTTTCTACTTTCTAAGAAATAACTTTTTAATAGCTTTCTGAATTATATACAGTCATTTAAAAATAAAATAAATGTGAAATAATAATTACTTTCAAATTGACGAACACAGTACTGTACAAAAGTTTCTAGCAGTAACTTATCAGTAACGTCGGACAGTAATAAGTACATCGTCTTTGAATAGTAAATGTAAATATTAAACTAGTGGTTCCGAAAAAGTATACAAAAAAAATGAGACGAGAGCTAGGAACGATAGATTGAAGTTATCATTATGAATTATTATTTATTATTATAATGAATTCCAAACGAAGATGGATGATGTTAGGAGAACACGGTACGCATCTTCAGATCGACTACCAACTTGATCAAGCACATACAAAAAGATAATTACATATGAATTGTATCATTTTATGAAGCTTCGATTGTAGTTTCATCCTTCAACGGAATCTTCAAATAAGTTAGCGAGATCTAAGCACATTAATCCAATAACTTCTGTCATTAAACCATGATCACAATGGTCAATAATGAACAAGAACTCAGAATATCAAAACATATAGAAGAATATAATAAAAAGGACATACTGCTCACACATTCGTTGTTTCGTTACATTAAACCTTTTATTTAAATTACGCGGCACTCGCCAACACTGAATTGCACCCTTGTAATTATCTCCCTCCCCTCTCTTTAAGGATAAGATATCTATGTTCCATAATTATGCATCCACTGGGGAGGTCTACGATAACGTTCAGAACACCTAAGGTTCTTATTAGATTGCTCATTAGGAACATTTACAGATTATGTACTACCAACATCTCTCCACCAATCACTGTGCCCATCGTTTATTTCATTTCTGAATGAAATTGCTGGTTTCTCAAAATGTAACTATTTACACGAACTAGATATGTATTAGAGTTTATGTATAGAGGTTATGTATTAACTGCTTAACCAGTTTTCCTAGGAGAAATTTATGCAATTTATTCTGGTTATTGAAAGCCCAGACGTCTTTACTAATTTGTTCCTTGAAAGTTACATTTGACCTTGAATGATTGAAGGTCTGTCCTTCACCAATGTGTAATCTGTGTTAGGCTTATACTTAAATAACATATCGCTTGGTGTCTGATTGGTACCCCTTGTGGGTGTACACTTTAAAGTATATAGAATCTCCTGTAGTCAAGTATCAAGTATTCAAGTATGCACTTCTCTTACATTACAAATAAAACCTTTTTCTAAGAATTTCATATTTAGTGCCTTTTGGATAATCTGAACCCCTTTTTCAGCTAGCCCATTACGGGGGGGGGGACGAAATGGCGAAGAATTAATGAGATTGATTCCTCTAAAAAAATGAGAAAGAGAAAGAAAAAGAAACTTTTTGGACAAGAAAAAGGGTATAGATGTTCTATTATTTGTGTAATTAAATAAAACAATGTAACAATTATTGTAGACGCTATAAATAGGCATTAAGGCCTGTTGTGTCGATGAAATAAATAAATAAGTGTATGTAAAGAATCTTTCAAAAAGCTGGCCGAAGAATGGCGGTCCATTGTCAGTCACAATTTTCTTTGGATTACCGTATATGTTGAACATCTCCTTTAAACAACTAATCGTTTCTTCTTTATCAGTTGATTTCACGAACCACGCCATCAACAAATTGGAAAAACTGTCCATTGCTATTAGAATTTTGTAGCCTTTCCAATCACCAAAATCTAAGTAAATTCTTTCGAATGGTTGCATTGATTTTGGCCATGAGCAATAACTTGTTTTAGGGGGATTATTTGTTTGCGTGCAAGGTAAACAAACATCTATTCACAAAATCTGTTATATCTTTTTCATTTCGAAGTCACCATACTATCTCTTTCACCATGGTTTGTAGTTTTTTATACCTGTATATTGATTGTGAATCAGCTTTAAGTGTGGCAGTCGTAACTTAAAAGGCAGAACTATTCTTGATCCTAGCCATGGACAACTATCATTACAAGTTAACTGGTGCCTTTTCTAGTAAAAATCTCTAAACTCTGGGGTGTCGAATTCATCTTCAAATGTTTAGGCCAACCATAAAAAATCCAGTCGTTTATGTTTTAACTCAACCGATCTCATTAGTAGCGCCTTTAACTTGTCCCGGTAGTATAGAGAAAATATGGATCTGTTGAACATATTGACTTAAAGCTTCGCTGTCACCTGTTTGTTCTTCTAGCTCTACTTGCTTAGAATATATTATTTGAAAATCGTATACTGCCAAGAAAAGCGCCCGTCGCTGCAACCTCGGTGCTGCCGTGTTCGGAATCTCTTTACCGTCGAAAATTAACTGGCAGTGAGTCGGTATAAATCTTGAACTGTCTGCCACACACATACTTATGAAACTTGCGTATTGTAAAGATCACGGCGAGCCCTTCACGCTCAAATTGAGTGTAAGCACTTTCGGCTGGTGTGAATGTAACTGATGCACAAGAAGGGTAAGTAATTTTCCATTCTCTTTAATACATAATACTGCTCCTACGCCATTCTGATAGGCATCTGTTATTATAATAATCTCTGCGTCGGGATTGAACGGAAATAAAATGTTAGCTTTGGACAGCATAGATTTTACATTATCAAATTCAGCTTGTTGTTCTATTTCTCATTTCCAACATTCTTCTTTAATAAAGCATAAAGTGATGATACTTTAGCTGATAACTTGCGCACGTGGCGGTGATAGAATACAACCATTCCTAAAAATGATTTTAACTGTTGAGCAGACTTTGGGACTGGACATTCCAGGATAGGGTGTAGCTTGTCTTGGTATTTTTAATAATCTCGGCGGATATTTCGTGTCCTAAATAGGTTAATTTATTCACAACAAATGGCACTTCTGAAATCCCACTTTGCTGTAGGCCTTCTCAAACCTATCTAAAACAGAAATTACTAGTTCATGACACACCTTCACGTTTTCCGCACAGATAAAGACGTCGCATCGTCGAGGTAAGAAATAACTTCTGAGAACCTCCCGTAACCTCATCGATGAACATTTAAAAAACTTGGGCAGAGCAACTTAACCCAAATGCTAGACGCAGGTGCCTGAAAATTCCCCAGGGAGTATTCATTTCGAGAAATTGCAGAGATTTAGGACGAACACGTAGTTGAAGATAGGGCTGACGTAAATCCAAGGTGGTAAAACAAAGAGTTCAGTGAATTTTATTCATAATATCTGCAATTCGTGGAACAGTATATAGAACGTTCTCAGTAACCTTATTTAAAATTAGTTTAAAATCAAGGCGCACTCGTTGTTCTTCCTTATCACAACTAGTGGTATGGCCCATTCTGAATAATTGGTGGGAACCATCACTCCCTGAGCCTAAATTTGTCTACCTCACGCTAAACCGCTTCACGCAAACGAAATTAGATCTCGTAGGCCTTATAGTTTAGTGGCTTAGCGAAAACATCGTGACAAACTGGATTAAAGCCAAAGATTTTTCATAGTTCTTCTATGCCCTTAGTACAATTAATCTGTAACGAGGTGCCCGATTTTCGGGTACGACATCTTTATTTTCTTCAAGGTTTTTCGACTTTTCTCCAAAAATCGCTGATTATTTCCCCAATAGTTGCGTTTACAGAAAAAAAGTGCTCAAATATCTTATTTACCATTAAATTCCCTACTTTTTGAGCACAATACCGCATTTTTTAGCTTTCATAGGTTTTGAGATACAAGCTTTCAAATTTTGACTAATCTATAAAACTCACTAATTATCTCCTCAATGGTAGAGTTTACAGCAAAAAAAAGCGTTTGAATAAGTTATATTTCAAACAAAATTTCCTACAATTTGAGTTTAATACCACTTTTGTATCTTTAATATTTTACGTGATGTAAGATTTTAAAGGTTAGACTTTTTATAGATTATGATATCATTATCTTAGGACAATTTTTGCTAAATAGCTTCTCAGTGTTTTTTGTATGGTAACAACTATTTAAATCACGAACTATGCAAAATATGCTGCTTGTATCAATTCGAACCTCACGCGCGCGCTACTTCCGCTCGGACGACATCAACAGCTCAACTGAGATCCTGATATGTGATCACGGGATTTCGTAACCAAAGCTTCTACAGGAATCCCGTTGGTTGTGGGTTCCTTCAGGTTGCGTCCGGAACTGACGGCGTGAAGTTCGATCCGATTTATTTTCTGACAATAGGTGTCATAGTACAAAATTATTGACACAGGTATACAAATAGTGAGCAATATATAGCAGGTAGTTTACGTGGCAAATACGTTCACAAAAATGTTGGGGACTTAATAAGCACTTGTTTAGGATACTTGAGAAGGGGCGCCACAGCTGCGGCAAGAATCTCGGTGGCAAAGATAGGATATGCTTGAGAGAAGCAAGTCACAAAAAGTTCGGAACCACCTTCCAAAACAACTACGATGGCCATAGGGCTGCCATCCACAAACACAGTAATATGGACAAAGTAAGGTTGAAACAAATCCCAAAGCACTGATAAACTTATCTTAAGCATTGTCCACTGAGGAAAGATATTTTCGGTGAGAGCAGACACTAGCGGTACGCTCAACGATGTAAGCGGATTGGCCCAACTCATGTAGACAGCGATGACTGTTCGAATACGTTAACGGGCTACCGAAAATAGCGTTGGGCAAAGCGCCAAATATGAAGATAGTTAGGCAAAATAGATACTGACATAGTCATTAATGACACTTTAACTCCTAGGTAAAAAAGTTTTTTGGTAGGCACTAATACACTTTTCTTAATATGAACTGCAAGTGTAGGTTTGCATAATATAGACACTGTGTGGTTGTGAGGCATTCTACTCACCTTTTCGGCTCGTCCACGGAGACAAATTCGACACACAAGACAAAAACGAGGGGCTCCGCAAGAGTGGGCCCTCAACCTCATCATAATCCAGTCAATTTTTGGGTGGATCGTTTCGGTGACCCGGTCCAGTACGAAGATCCCGTTCCTGAGCAGGCTATGAAACTTCCAGATCCTCTCGCCGACCTTCTACTAGAACTTGACCTTCTCCAGGAAGATTTGCAGTGGTTTCCGGACGACTCCCGCTTGATGTTCTTGTATTTGGCCTAGGCTCGGAACGCCGATGTTTTTCGCGAATTTTGAATCCAGGAACCCTGGAACCTATTACCTCATGAATGAGAATTCTGGAGACAATTCATTCAAGATCTCAACAAAATCCATCCTGAAGACGCCCCTCCCGTTGAGGAAGATAAACCAGGGACACCCCGAGATTCTGCTTCGGACAGAGACTCTTCTATATATGGGAACGTTTCCCTTCCCTAGTTCTACAGTTTACCGAAGTCTCTAAATCCAGAGATATAGAAGCCTTTTTCATCCCATGGGAAATTGGTCACGGCATCGCCTTTATATCATACTCCGCCCTATAAGTGTCCCTTTCCCTGCGTGGAACTTCTAGTGTGCTCTTACCAATTCCTGAGGACATGTCGTGAGCAGACCTCTTAGAACATCCTCCCCACTAAATAGTGAACTTTCTTCCTGTTTTCGTGGACGAGAAACCAGACGGCAGCGGAAGGGTAATATACGACTGCCTTGATTGGACCTCCTGTTATTCTTCCCCTCCCGTTCCTTCCTCCCCACCACGCGCCACGGACTTGAACCAAATGTGAACAGAAACTGTTTTTGACAAAACTGACCTCGGAGACGATTTCCATCACATTACCTTGACCACTTATACACGTCAGTTCTTAGGTATTAAATGTGGGAAAAGATACTTTCGTTTTAAGAGGTTGCCAATGGGACAGACATTATTAATGCCAATGGTGATGCGAAAAGAATTAAACTTCCTCCTCAGTGATGTGTACACATACTGTATCTTGTTTATTATGATGACATACTCCTTTATGGCTCAGTGTCACATAATATACAACTCTACACTTGCAGTTAATATTAAGGAAAGTGTATTACTGCCTACTAAGGAACTCGTTTACCTAGGAGTTAAATTGTCAACAATAACTATATCAGTGTCTATTTTGCCTAAGTATCTTTATATTTTGCGCTTTGCTCCAACGCTATTTTCGGTAGTCTCTTCCCTTATTAGAACAGTCATCGCTGGCTACATCAGCTGGGTCGATCCGCTTATATCATTGAGCTTTCCGCTAGTGTCTGCTCTCACGGAAAATATCTTTCCTCAGTGGACAATGCTTCAACTTCAGAAAACTTTATCGATTCGACTATGGCCTGTAACCCTGAAAGATATGAGACAGCATCACCAATACCACAAAAGGAAAAGACCATGTAGGAAACAACGAAGCCTCGAGAGGCTTTTAAAATTTAACAACAAAAATTAGAAAAGTAAATAATTGGCTGACTGAAGACAATACTAAACTTACCGAAAATTTCGTTGAAATCAAGAATGGACACATAGACATGGATTTAGAAAATCAAGTAATACTTCATTACATAAATCCGAACTTAACAACTTTTCCAAGAGGATTTGCTCAGACGGTGGCCTTAGAACGATGGATATAATCTGGAGAACCGTGAATACTACAAGATCGACATGGAGGAAAACAAATACCTAGAAATTTATCTGTCTAGAAATAGAAATAACTGCAAGTTCATAAACGTCCAGTCGTCCAGGGAAACATTCCTAGAAGAATTGGAACTGACAAAGAACTTATTTTTGGTCATAAAACACGAAAAGGAAATAGAAATTATCATACCAACTATAGGGATGGGACTCTGGAGTGCGGTGCCCGGGGATGTGCTACAGCACCTAAAGAAGTGTGGAACACGATATGGAAAGTGTAGGTCTAGTAATGATAATACAGGACCAGTATCTTTACGGAAATGTCATAAGAACATGGAACACGCTAAGAGCAACGGAGGTGGAAACGGACCAAGAAACGGAGATTCAGGGGACTGAGATGGAGAAGAACGACAGGGATCAAACAGAGAATGGGAGGAAACCTACAGAAAAGAAGGGGAGGACGGATAGAGGAAGAAAAGGGATGGAAGGCATACATACCAAGGTTGTATAAGAAAAAAGCAAGCAAAAACAGGAGCTCTGAAACGACATCGCAGGACATGGAAGAAGAGGATACGGCTGAGGAAAAAGAAGAGGAGGTGGCAGGGAGAGGCGAGGCTAGAATGACGAGTTTTAAGCCAAGCAAATTTTATGAAGATCTAAACAAGGGCTACATCCTGTCGAGACTTGAAGAGCCGTTACTGCTGACAACAGCTCTTAGGATCATTGTAAGAAATATCCATCCGAATTGAAGAACAATAACGTTTCCGATTATTGAAGAAGTTGACAGGATTAACACACGTTTCAGTGGAATAATAACGGACCCACAGTACCTATTGGTCCTGGTAGACAAGGTGTTTGAAAGAAGAAATGAACCTTTTCAACTAAATAGCTTCTACAGAGAGTTCGTTATGGCATATGAACGTACAGCATTTGTGCCAACGGAGAGATTTCCAGCATGCTACGTCCACCTAAAACAACCGTAACTGTTCAAATTTGTCCACGCCTAGCAACCCATGAACTTAGGATACACTGAGAAAAAGAAAAGGTGGACGTGCCATGCATTCAAGAACCCTATATAAATAAGGGGAAAATACCAGGCATGCCGACAGACGCCGTGAGACTGATACCAGAGGATCCAAGTCCAATGGTCGCTGTGGTAATCTTAAATAAGAAAATTGAAGCGTTTCTGGACTCCAAATACACATGTAAGTGGATACAGACATTTAGCCTAAAACTTGGAAAACAACAAATAACCATTATCAACCTCTACTGCGAGTTCCCTATGCCGGCCAACATCTTCCTAAATAAACTGGAAACAATTTTGAAAGGGTTTTGTAGGGGAAATTTACTTATCTTAGGGGCTTTTAATGCTAAGTCCCCGCTCAGGCAGTGCCCAGGAACAGATGGAAATTGGGAGAAATATGAGGACATAATTAACCAATATCAACCAATACCGTACTCCATAATAAAGATGATCAGCCACCGACATTCCAAGGCAGGCCAGGGGCGGAGAGTACCATAGGTATGACAAAAGGTAAGATACATAAAATTATACAGGAGTGGAATGTGTTGGAACACGCAACGACGAGCCAGTACGGGGTCATTAGCTTTTATATTAACTTTACACAACAACAACAACAATAATAATAAGAACGAACAAGAAAAATCCAATAAATTAAACTATAGTACGAAAAAACTAAACTACACTAAATTAATGAACAAATTGGAACTACCTCAAATCGAGCGGGATGTGAATCTGCATGACATTGCAGAGAAGATAAAGAAAGTTACGCAAAAAGCAATCGTAAACATGGCGCCAATAGCAAATAAAACTAACAACAGGAAACCTTTCTGGAACCACAAATTAGGTAAACTTAAACGCAGACTAAAAGCAAGTAGAGGAAGTTATAAAGCAGGCACAAACTGAAAGTACAAAGATTAAATAAATATCGGCAAATAAAACAAGAATTTGAAAGAGAACTATTTGAAAACAAAAGGAAGACCTGCACAAAGTTCGTGGACAAAAACCTATGCAAGGACATTTGGAGTATGCCTTACAAGATAGTAATGCAAAACACAAAAAAAGGGATAATTAATACATTAAAAAAGACAATCGAACGTTTACAATGAAGTGGCAGCAAACCATGCAGCTAATCTTTACTAAATTATTTCCAGATGATAGCGAAGACAACGACAACGAAGAGCACTCAAGAACCAGACAAGAAGTAAGGCAACCTCCAGAAGCAGGCGAATAACAAGAACTACCAACTGTAACCAATGAAGAAGTAAAGGCCGCACTAAAGTCACTAAAAGCAAACAAGGCACAGGGTCCAAACGGAAATTTAATCGAAATCTAGAAATCTTTAGCGGAATTTTGGACGAAATATTTGGCAAATTTGTACAATGAATGCCTACTTCAAGGAAGATTCTCAGAAACAAGGAAACAAGCAAATCTCATTATTTTGCATAAGGGACAGGATAAGCCGAAGACGAATCCAAATCATACAGACCGATCTGCTTACTTAACGTAATCAGCAAAATTTTTGAAAAAGTATTAACAGAATTAATGACAAAAGAGAAAACCTAAAACACTGTAACCTACAATATGACTTTCGTCCAGGTAAATCCATTGAAGATGCAATAAATGACTTCTGCGAGGCAGTAAATAGATTAAAACAGAATAATTGCAAATACGTCCTGGGAGTCTTCTTTGAGATTGCCGGCACATTTGATAACGTGTGGTGGCAATCAGTAGTGAGGGAATTGAAAAACATTCGGGTTCACCCAAACGTCTGGATAACAATAAAAAATTACTTCCTAAACAACGCAATGGAAATAGATACAGCTGATGGCGTCGTAAGCAAGGTTCCGACAAAAGGATGCCCGGAGGGCTCAGTGCTGGGCCAATTGTGTGGGGTGTGATGTTTCAGCAATGTCTGGAACTGCTGAGCGGACTGGAAGAATGGAACGGTTCATGGGATATGCGGACGATCTGGCGGTCGTAATAAAGGGCAAAAGCAGGAAAGATCTACAAGATAAAGCAAATCATATTATTGGAATAATAACATCGTGGTGAGAACAATAAACTATTAATATCAGCAGGAAGGAGTATGCAATATTTAAGGGTAAATTGAATTTCAATATGGTACCAATAATGAAGATAGAAGGGAAAACAATTAAAAGAGAAAAAGAGATAAAATATCTAGGTGTGCTACTCGATGAAGGGTTAAATTTTAGATCCCATGTGACTACAATAAATATAAAGCTATTAAAATATCACATAAAATTGTAAATATCGCTACCAGAAACTTAGAATACCATTAAATATTATACGAATGTATCACGATGTCATAATTCGCTCCGTTGTTGGATATGCCGCCAGCGCCTGGTGCCACCGGATGGATGATATAAGACAAATACGAAATATCAACAGATCTCAAAGACAAATCTTATTCCGTCTTACAGGAGCCTATAGAACCACTCCGGTGGATGCACTCCAGGTGGCGACCGCGACCATGCCCATGCATCTTTAAATTAGAAGGATGGGAGCCATGTACTGGTTAAAGAAAGGAAGAGGAGATACAATTATGGACATCTTACATCAGGCAGCAGAAAGTAAGGGAGAAATTAAAGAAATGCTGACTAGTGTGTGGCAAAAGCTCTGGAATGAAACATCTACGGCTAGAAGAGTGTTCAGCATGTTTCCGGACGTGGTAGAGAGGTCAAACATGAACCTAGAACTGGAAGGAGGTCTACTGCAGTTCATTACCGGTCATGGGCCCTACCCTCAGAGGCAGAAGGATTTAAAACTAGGTGAAGATAATATGTACCGCGTCTGCGGGATGATTGCTTCACCGGACCTCGTGGTCCTCAGATGTAGAGAAACAGAAGAACTGGTTAGAGACCAAGGAGCCCTCCTGGGGGAGAGACCCGTCACAGAGGTTCGGAGAAGACCAGAACTGGTGACGGTCCTCCGTAAGACGGCAGATAAAGTGTCTGCATTTTTTACGAGACCGGGAAGCGCGCTCTGGGCCGTGGTGATCCGTAAAATATCTCAAAAGTGTCACATCTACTAAAACATGGCCGGACTGTGAAGGTAAACAAGCGCGCGCGATCGGGTCAACCGCGACAACCGCGATGGCAAAGAATCTGAGAGTATACACTCCAACGCCATAATGGTGAAAATCAAGTAAAATACATTATAATAGCAAAACGTTTGTTACTAAAAGTAATAACTAATATATCGAGAAAGAAAATAACTACATTTAAGAAAAATTAAAACATCAGCATCAATGAGCAACAAAGAGTGCCTCACCTAGTATTCCGGTGAGAGACATTCGATTAGTGTGAAAGTGTAAGTGTGTATATGGTGGAGGGAACCAGGCTTGACGATAGTGTTATATTTAGTGGAACAAAGGACGAATAAACAAGCAGACTAGAAGTTGCGGAGACCGCAACTAGCGGTCAAACAGTACTTATAATATCCACATGTGAATGAGTTTAAATGAAGAATATGGGAAGCAGAGAAGAATGAAAAGGAAAGGAGAGTACGGTGAACCACCAGGAAACAGGACTTTCCAAAAAAGGAAGAAAGAAATTATAATCTTCTCTTCATTTCCCCACAATGGCTCAATAATGTGAACCAAAAAGAACAATAAAGAAGAAAAAGGAAGGCCAACCCTGTGACGAGAGGAGGATACAGCCCAGAGGGAAGACACAACACCAAAGGAATGGAGAATCTAACCCTTTTTAAATTCTTATCTCGTTACAGGGGAAGCAGTAGAAGAAGCATCCAAACTCAAGTTTATGTTGTGTCGTCCTGTTTTTTGTCCTGTCTGTGATTTTAGGTGCTGTATGTGTTTTGTATAAAAAGAAAACAAAGTAGGTAGGGACACCTCCCATGTAAATGTTCTATCAGATTAGGAACAGACCAGGAGAACATTCTGGATGGCTGGTCATAAGCCCATCCCGCAACATCAGCTGTCTCAACAGGTAGAATTTAGGAGATTCTTGAAATGTCGGAATTCCGGGAATGCAGTAATCTCTAGGGATAAACCTGTCCTAGGCTGAGAAGTATAAATATGTGCGTGATGCACGTCCTTGAAAGTGCACAACTCAAAATGTGCAATGAATGCAAAGAGGCAGGGGTGGTAAGGCGGGCCCCCAAAGGAAAAATAATTGAGCTTTCCGCTAGTGTATGCTCTCACCGAAAATGTATTTCCTCAGTGGACCATGATTAAACTTAAGAAAACTTTATCAGTGCCTTGGGATTTGTTGCAACCCGGTTGCGTCCGTACTACTATGTTTGTGGATGGCACCCGTACGTCTATCACAGTTGCGTTGGAGAATGGTACCGAAATTTTTGTGGCTCTCTTCTCTCAAGCATATCCTATCTTTGCCACCGAGTTTCTTGCCGCAGCTGTGGCGCCCCTTCAAGTATCCTAAACAAGTGCTTATTAAGTCCGCCAACATTTTTGTGAACGTATTTGCCACGTAAACTACCTGCTATCTATTGCTCACTGTTTGTATACCTGTGTCAATAATACTATGACACGTATTGTCAGAAAATAATAAAGCGGATCGAGCTTCACGCCGTCAGTTCTGACCGCAACCTGAAGGGACCCACAACCAACGGGATCCCTGTAGGAGAAGCTTTGGCTATTATATCCCGTGATCACATATCAGGGTCTTAGTTGAGCTGTTGAGGTCGTCCGAGCGGAAGTAGCGCGCGCGTGAGGTTCGAATTGATTCATGCAGCATATTTTCCATAGTTCATGATTTAAATAGTTGTTCCGTTATTTTTCCTAGATTTTTGTTATTTCGTATAGTAGTTGACACTAATTTGTATATAAGTTATTGAATAAAGAAATTTTATCGTGCACTTTGGTTTAAACAACTTACAGGACGAAGTTGTCTATTTCCAAAGATGAAGTTACAATAGTAATTCATGGCTTTTGTCTTTAGTTGGCCAGATGGAGTAGAGGATTTCATGTTGAATTTCCAGTACCAAAGCAAACCAATGTAGGTTCAAACCCAATTCAATCTGTTTTTTACAAAGCTGTCGTGAAGAATCTAATCATAACTTCTCATACAAAACGGGGAATCCTTCAGATTGTGGAATGAAATAGAGAGGAGGACGATTTACGAATGTTGGTTGGAAAAGTCCAAATCAAGTCTCAGGGGGTTACCAGGACAGTTAAGAACATGTCATTGATATGAAGGATCTACTTTTCATCTTATTATTCTCAGAAAGATACACTATAGGATATGTTAAGCATGTTTTGGGTAGAGTCACCTGCGGATTATCGCCAGCGTCCTGGACTTCTAATTTGGAAACCTGGGTACGATTCCCTACCAGTCAGTTTCTATTTCTCATACACTGAAGTATTCAAACAGAAATTCATCTCAGACTTGTAGAGAACTTACGAAGCATCACTGGTCAGAATGTGTGTGTGTGTGTTGTTTAGAATAATAATGTAGTTTTCATGTTTTTAATTGACCTTTCTCTCTTGATGTATTGTTATCGTGTCTTCGCTGCGTCTTTCTCTTCTTCTTCTCTCTATCTATTTATCTTTATTTTTAACTTCCTTTACACACACACTCTCTTTTTGTGTGTGTTCCAGAGCCAATTAAAGGCGACTTTCGATGACCCGGTGATACGGCCTGACCCAAACATAAGTGACCAGGTAACCCGGTTAATCTGGTCTGGAACATCTATTTAACTGGGAATTTCGGTGTCGTATTTTTCGTGTTTTCGGGGTAACATCTCCGATCCTGGTTACCCCGAAACACTGTTCAAACGCAATGAAATAATTAAAATCTCTCCTTCATCTTCGTGGTTATCAGATCTACATTGAATCACCGCATCAAATGCGTTCGAATCTTAATGCTGATGACACAGTAAAAACCTGACCGGCATACCTCAACAGACAGTGAACAGTTACACCTCTGCCGTGTTCATTCCATCTGTGTGAATTGTTACAATCACTAGTCCATTAGTGTTGTAATTATTAAAACGTTATATTCGCAATAGGTGGAATCTTGAGTGGCATGTTCGGAACAGATACATTTTATGATATGACTAGAAATGACCCCTTTTCTCGCTATTTCAATAGAAGAATTGTTTTAATATTATTTTGGCACAAAATTGGTTTCCATTCTATAATTTATCAACATACCATTCAATGTGTTCCTCTTTTTTCACATTTGAAATGTGCAACATGTAAGGTTTACTATACCTATAGGGACATGCGAATGTTGCTTTTGAAAATCTGTAACTTTTCGTTTTAATACAGTTTGCATATCTAATGTTGGCACTTTCTGATAGAAATTAAGCAGAAAAATTATCATGCATTCATTTTCTTTGTATCTTCAATTTACATTAGTAGTCTGAAAGGGAATATGGCCTACGGTATCTACTGGATTTGTTACAAACAGTGATTCTGCCAGACCCCGGCCCCTGTGGGGGGGTCAGCCACAAATCCTCGAGATTATCCCCAACTTTAACTTTCTTGCGGACAAAAGTTGATAGAAACCGTGCAGGACTCTACATCCACATTCCCAACTTTGACTTCACACCCACAATCTGAAAATCCTGGCAGAATCCCTGATTACAAATTATTCCGAACTAGTATCTTTAATAAGCCCCACCGAATTTGAAAACAAACCCCGCGCAAACGAAGCATGTGTGTTACACGTATGACATTATCCTAGATGTGTCTCAAAACTCTGGAGTTTCACTGGAAATCATGAGTATTTAATCTGGCCACCAAGTTTGGTCTCCATTTTGAAAGTGACTTAATGAATTTGTGAAGCACCCTTTATATATTCCAATAGCCCTGAAAAGATATAAAATCCAAAAGTCACTTCTATCTTGCTGTTAGACTTGTGGGAACTGATCTTAATCTTATTTACTACATTTAAATTCCATATTTTAATCTGTACTTCCTCCTCTTCTTCTTCTCTCCACCCTTTTCTCTCTCTCTCTCATTTCTCTACCTCTATTTAACAGACATCCATCGGTTTCAATGTTTCATTGTATGTGTTTAAATTTC
>JAGDQP010009493.1:0-37773 GCA_022664845.1 Lepisma saccharinum | reverse complement strand
GAAATTTAAACACATACAATGAAACATTGAAACCGATGGATGTCTGTTAGACAGAGGCAGAGAAATGAAAGAGAGAGAGGGGTGGGAAAGGGGAGAGAGAAGAAGAAGAGAAAGTACAGATTAAAATACGGAATTTAAACATAGTAAAAAGATTAAGTTCAGTTCCCACTCTATAAAGATCAGTTCTCACAAATCTAACAGTAAGATAGAAGTGACTTTTGGATTTTATATTTTTTAAGGCTATTCGAATACATAAATGATACTTCAAAAATTTATTAAATCACTTTCAAGATGGAGACCAAACTTAGTGGTCAGAATAAATACTTATGATTTCCAGTCGAAATGCAGTTTTGAGACTCATCTTGCATAATGTCAAAAGTGTAACACACATGCTCCGTTTGCGCGGGCCTCGTTTGCAAACTCGCTGGGGTTTATTAAACATACCGGTTCGGAATACTTTCTAATCAGGGATTCTGCCAGAATTTTCAGTTTGCGCGATGTAAAGTCATAATTGGGAGGGTCAATTGGGTTACCGGGTGACTTATGTTTGGGTCAGGCCCTATGATCGGGTCATCGAAAGTGGCCCGGAATTGACTCTGGAACACGCATTTAAAGAGAGAGTCTGTGTAAAGCAAGAGAGAAAATATAGATAAATAGATAGAGAGAAAAGAAGAGTAAGTCGCAACGAAGACACGATAACAATACAACAGGAAAGAGAGGAAGAGAGAAAGACCGATGAAAAAACATGAAAACTACATTATTATTATGTTAAACAACACACAAACTGTTTACTCGGATTCTGACCAGTGATGCTTTGTAAGTTCTCCACAAGCCGGATATGAATTTCTGTTTGAATACTTCAGTGCATACGAAGAAGAAACTGGCTGGTGGTAAATCGAACCCAGGTTTTCAAATTAGAAGTCCAGCTCGAAAGAGATACTCCACATGTGACTCTAAGCAAAACGTGCCTGATAAATGCTATAGTGTTTCTTTCTAAGAATAATAACATGAAAAGTGGATACTTCAGATCAACGACGTGTTCTTAACTTTCCTGGTAACCACCCGAGACTTGATTTGGACTTTTCCAACCAACATTGGAAAATCTTCTTCCTCTCTATAATGACTCAGGTGCTTCATTCCACAGCCGGAAATATTCTCCGTTTTGTATGAGAAGTTATGATTACTTTATTCACGATGTCTTTGTAGAAACTCTTCAGCTTGAACAGGGTTTGAAAACATGTTAGCTTTAAAACTGAAATGTACAGCGCGTTTCTCCTACTCCATCTTGTTAACGAAAGACAGCAGCCATGAATTACTAAGTTCAAAAGCGAGGAAAATGTAACATTGAGTATATGTGTTACATTTTGTCTATGTATTGTGCGGTAAGTAAACATGTGTATGCATGTCCTTTTTGTCATGTCGCATTATGAAATTAATATATTTTGGCAGTTTTAGGAACAAATCAAGTTTAGGGTAAGTATTACCACATTAAGATAGATCATTTATTGTCTTTTATTTTAACGTAAACCAGCCTGAACGAAGCTAATATCACCAAAAATGTCACTAGCAATTGGAGAAGTTAAAACTTCAATTAAAAGTTCTAATACACTTCGTGCAATGTAACAGGTTGAACGTAACATAAATTTTAACTTTTGACAGTTTTTATTGTTAACTATAAAAAGTTGTCACTTGCAGGCGATTCGAACCTAATACTCAGGATTGAATTTGATTTTTCATCTTATGTCTATATTAAGCGAAAGTGTATTTTTTTGTAAATATTCGAAACGGACTTACTGACTGAAGCCGCCTAGCATCCAAATTATCTCCACATTTTCTACTTCTGTGGAATAAGAAAAGAAAAATAAACTACATGAACTTGCAATAATGTAAGCGATATAGAACTTGCCTACATTGAATACTGTCCGCGTAGGCCTCATGGCCGAAGTCTTTCAGGTTCTTGGTTATTGTACTTTTGATGCACATGAGTATGAGATCGAACCCCTATATTTTCCAACATTTTTTTACGTTTTCCAGCTGAGCCGAAACGTTAAATTTTCGTTCTGTACCATTTATAAATGGCGTTTACATTCAAAGTAAGACAAATGGTGGTGGAATTGATTTTACAAATGTTTATATAATGAAAAAGAGAATAAAGGCAGTACGCAAAGACAAAAACTATTTTTAAACATTGTCAATAATAATTGCTACTAACTACTAACAAACAGCTGAGTTATAACAACGGGACATATATTTTCGGCTAAAGTTTGTTGCTAACCACTCTCTTCAATAGTACCCATGTTTACGCGCACCAATAAGTAACTAAATATTTTAACGCCTTAGACAAGCTTATTCGGCGAAACAATGTATAGTATAGCTCCAGACTTTCATGTATACGGTGGATTAGGGTTTCTCAGCCTGGGGTCACAATCCCCAAGGAGGTCGTGGGTGGTATGCAAAGGGGTCGCGAGACGAGTTGAAAATATAACAATAATAAATTTGTTTTGTAAGCTAAAACCAATAAATTTCACAGAAGGTATTTTATTTTACTTGTTTTCATAATTACTAAAATAATGTAATTAGTTGAATAATTTTTCTCTAATATAATTAGGATATTTATTACCAAATACAGCAAATCAACTGTCATGTTTTCAAATGAAAAGCAAATAATACAGAAAATTAGAAAGGTCATAAATATTTAAAACATAACGAAAGATTGCACACGTTTACTAGCTTAGCGCGAAATCTTAGCATATTTTGATTTAACCAGTTTCAAAATATCCTGTACAAATTTTGTGATACATTTTCAGTCAAAGTTAGGTACTCATCCTTCCCATGGCTGGCGCTCTGTGGTGCACTCAGCCATTTATCAAAGTGAGTACCGGAGTGTTCTTGGTACTCCTGGGCACCTTGTGAAGGTAAAGGCAGTCTAGCGTGGGACTGACCACTCCACCTCACTTCGTACCGTAGGCCCAGAATATGTGGAGCTCTACCTCCACGTCCCCCATGTGACGTTCACGGCGCGCTTGTATCGCACAGGGGATAGCTTTACCTTTATCTTTATTAACTGGTGTTAACTCAGAAACAGACCAGTAAAAGCGAAAATTTTCCAGATATTTTCATAAAATTACAGGATAATCACTGATAGTCACTTTTATTAGCACTGGTATTAGAATTGTTCCACATTATTAGGTCTCTCATCAAAATATGTATATCTTTATTTTATTTTTTGTTGGTAACCTTTGTTAAGGCAGGCTTGCCATATGTGTTTCTTTCACGTTAGTCTTATGATGCTTGACTATTTTTCGTAGTTTATACTTTTCAAGTACTCATTTATATATGTACTTAACAGAGATTAACTTTGAGAAATTGAATTACCTGATCTGCTGGTTAACTGATTTGTCGCTTCCTTTATTTCTGATGTTGGTCGATTTTCCACTTTACTACAACTTTGTCGTTGTTTTTGTAGCATGGTAGTTCCATTTCCATTTGCTTAGAATCTGAGCTATTTAATTTGTTATAACCCATTGTTGAAAATTTAAACGTCTTTGGTCTATCTGGGATATTGCAACTTGTATTCGTTTTACTAAATGGGACAATCTATCAGAATCTAATATCTTTCGTATGCGACTATATTCGTTATGTTTATAGTTGGATTTACGTATGTGAAAATCACCATTTTGATGTGATTTCCATCTTGAGTTAATATTCTTGTGTTGTGCTGTTCTCGAATAGATTGAATTAGCAGTTAGTAAACTTTTACGCCAATTCCTCAGAAATTTGTCCTTTACAGCTCGATCTAGAATTGGAATTGGAACCTCTTCTCTCACAACTATCCATTGAGTCTGCCATAAATTATTCTTAAATATTATGGGGGATTGTTATTTGTTCCTAAACATTGAGATTTTGATTTTATGACGTCTTTAAAGTAATTTCTGAATTTTCTAATTGTTGATCTAAATGTTTCTAAGCCCAATATGTTATAACAAGAACCAGTGTCAATCAAACTTCCATTAGGTTTAGATTATCTATATGTTCGGTTTTAACTGTTATTTGGATGACAGAAACTGGTGATCTATTAGTACCATGTGAGATATTGATGGTGTTTACCCAGACGTTTTCCCATTCATCTTTTACTCGAATATTTGATATTGTTTGTTCAAGAGTATCGTTCTCGACACTATGCACTTGGTTGGAATCACTTTTCTGTTTAAATTGTTGATCCCGCTTTTTCTGTAGGCAGCAGATTTGGAAATGTTTTTCTGTTTACGTAACTGCAAATCGTCCCATATGCTGCGCAAATGTTTTAGGGTGATTTTTTGCACAATATTTGCAGTTTCTAATAAATGGAGAACTAGATGTAGAACCTCTGTTTTAATAATTTTTTGTTTATTATTGATCTGTCTTATGTTTCCAGTCATTGCAGTAGATTGATTTGTATATCTTGCCAATAAAGAGCTTTCACGGTCTTTCATTTCATGTTGCAATGCTAGAATTGTTGCTTTCACAAACGTGAGGTCTTATGTAGATAGTAGCCTCTTCCTTAGAATGATTCCATAAACTAGCTGAGTTCTCATAGCCTCATCCATAAATAGATCAAACCTACATCTGTTTGTGTTGTTCTTAGATATATTATGTAGTCTTTTAGGGGTTGCCTTTGTTGTTGACATAACCCGTGGAACGTGAAACTGTCTTAGTATATCTTCTATCCTATTTCGCGTTAATCGACTTACTGCTTTTGGAGCTACTATATCTTGTATTCCTGCATATGTCTGAGATGTTACTGATGTTAATAATAATGCACACTTTTTCTTTTTGACATCTTGAACTATACAATGCAGCTGAAATATTTCCAGGTATTGCACTATAGCAGCTTCACCTGGATTAAACATATAGAAATTAATTTGTGAAGTAGCCATTTTTGCTGTGTGGACACGATTTTCTTCCTACGTCGCCAAACTATCTTATGTTGGAGTTTGTTCAAAACTATCTTATGCGTGGAGTTTAATAATAAATAGATGCTAGGTGCTTTCTGGATATGGTAACTTAACTTTACCCATTTATTTAAACTTTATTTTTATATGGGTCAGTCTAGTAACTGTTAACTTCGGTCCGTCACGATTATCCGTCACTTTCTAGTTAAAATCCACACCCATGCCCTTGCCGGGACTCGAACCCGGGACCTTCGAGTCATTGGCCAAACGACTTAACTTTACCCATGTACGAAGAGATGTACTAACTATCAAATAGGTTAATTTATGTTAATTTCTGAATTAAATCTGAGTTAATTTCTAAATTCTGAATTTCTGAATTAGATTAGATGCAATCCAAATAACTTCCATTAGGTTTAGATTACTTGCATACAGTTACGGTTTGAGGTGGCACTGAATATGTACTGTGAAATATCTCGAATCTGTTCAAATACAGAAATAAGTACTAATCTGATGATCTCCAAAAAGCCAATTCTTTATTAACATATCAACACAAGGATATATTAGTTGAGAATTTACTTTATATTTCCCTACCGAGAAATAGTTTCCTTGTAGTCATTTATCCTTTGAATCATGAATCGAATATATACCAATATGAAAATATCCAGAACTATTCAATATTAAATTAACATTGCTTCAATGCTATTGTAGAATAAGTGTTGACATTGTCGAACATACTTTAAGTACACCATTCATGAAGAAGATTCAAAAACAAGACAAATATCATATTTCGTTCTTCGTTTGTTCTTACTAAATTCCATCTTTGGAACTGTAACTTTTGGTTTGAAGTTACTGAATAAACTCATCTTTTCAACTCCTAATACTACACAAACGGCACGTTGCCCAGCACTACGAATTAGACAACAGGAAAGGTGATATTAGATAAATCCTGAAAAACACTTCGGGGGCCTGACTTGAATTTGATTGAATTCACCAAAATACCAGCTAATTCGAAGATTACGTAGCAATAGCGGAAAACGGAATTAAGTATCATCGACGTCGTCAACCACCAAAGACATGTAATAGCAAATTTGGAAAAAGATTGCAAGGCCCACTTTGGTTCGTGGAACCACCGTCCCTGATCTGAATATGTGAACTTGATGTAGCATGATTAAGTTAACTAACCAAGCCTCCGGTGTCTGAGTTCGTTGTTTCTCGCATTAATGTGCGTAAAGGTACCCGTGTCAGTCACGAAACAGGAGAGGGTTTTTATTAATTAATCGAAGGTATATCAAAATATTGAAAATGCAAAACGAAGCAAGAAAGCATATGTTAGTAACAAATATCTGTGATGAAATACGAAAAACATCTTCACCCTGCCGGGAATTAAACCCAGGTCTCCCAGCCAGTAAGCTGTCGTTCTTTCTACTGGACCATGCTGGCCATCTATGAGAAGCAATTTAGAAATTCTATTTATACAGCATAGTACGTAACGATTCTACTTGATGTCACTGTTCGCTAGTGTATGATGCGCCTTCGCTTCATATTACGATCGGTAGAAACTCTATTGAGAGGTTACGAATGAAGTGGAATGTCTCGTTGGACTTCTGAAGAGGAAGCTACAAGCAAGCAACAAGACTCCAAAAACGGGACGCCTACTCCAAAAAGTAGAGAACACCCTCAAGAAATAAGCAAAGAGGACAGAAGGACGTTCTCTGCAGAGATACATGAAATGTTCGGAGTATTAAAATCGCAAGAAGCAAAACTATATTGTAATAAATAGAAACTTTCGAACCAACTCCCACATGTCGCAAGGAAAAAAGAAAGAGAAAAGAAGTAGACTCACAATCAAGAAAATTCCAGTGCATGAATCTCTCATACATAACCTGACAACGGAGATTTGGCCACACAGAAGATAGAAATCTAGGAGAAAGGAATTTCGTTCTACTCCGTCCTTAAACTGAATACTTTGGCGATTATAATGGCTGATATTTTTATGAAACGCACGGAAAAAATCAGTGGGACTAGCCATCCTAAATAAATAAGACTATGAAAAAAAGCTGCTACACCTGGAAGATAGGACAAAAACATGACAGAGAAAATGAGAATGATAGAGAAAAAACTAATATATTCCTAAAACCTACTTATACACGCTGCAGCACTAAATAACTTCCTGTAGTGTGGTAACAAAAATTTTTAATATTTGTGGTTAGACACAAAATGGCATTTGCCTTAATGTCTATTCCGTGTCTATGTATGCGCTCTTACTTTTTTGAAGCAAGCCACGCGCCTTCTCCTTATTGAAGAAGAGAGGTTGACGAGGTCAGCCGGAAAGAACACGAGAGGAGATGAAGCATCGTCGTTTAGTTTCTTGAATACCGACGGAGGAAGCACATATAAGTTTTCCACCAGGACAACGCCAGACCACACACATCGATAGTGACTCGCCAGAAGCTCCAGGAGCTTGGCTGGGAGGTTCTTATGCACCCACCTTATAGTCCGGACCTGGCACCGAGTGATTACCATCTGTTCCTGTCCATGGTGAACACGTTTGCTGGTGCAAAATTCGCGTCAAGAGAGGCTTGTGAACATCGACAGTCTCAATTTTTTGCCAATAGGGACAAGGGCTTCTATGAGAGAGGTATCATGATATTACCTTCCAAATGGCAACACGTTATCGAACAAAACGGCGCATATGTGACCTAAATAGGATCATTCTAACTATGGTAAGTCAAGCCTTCAATGTCATGCAAAAATAATGGATTACTTTTTACTACACCAGATATAAGTTTTCTAGTGAAAAAGGATATATTGAATACCGACGGAGGAAACACGTATAAGTTTTCTAGTGAGAAAAGATTGATTGAATACCAACGGAGGAAACACGTATAAATTGTTTTTCTAGTAAAAAAAAGATATATTGAATACCAACGGAGTAAACACGTAGAAGTTTTCTTGTGGTCGATTTTTGTTACGAAGTGAGATACGATTCTTCCTGAAAGTTAAAGAGAACAGTTTTGTGAAAATTATTCAAAAGTTTCCTGAGTCAAACTGAGTTACAAATTATCTACGATACTGAGTAAAGTTCTATACACTATCAAGTCTGAAATATACTGTGGTGCTTTTGATCGTAGTTAAACTCCATGTGGCATGTGGAGTTGGTTTAATGCTAACTTATTTTTGGGAAGCATAAAAAGAAGTGTCCGTTATATACTTCAAAGAAGGAAAGAGATATTCACTGCGATAGTCAGTTGATTAATATACTAAAAAAAAACCAATAGTGAAATTGTGGGTGTGAAAACTAGTATCCTTTTTCATCAAAGTAAAGGAAGTATTATTCTAAGTTTCAATGGTATGGTAAGATGGTGTTGATCCATACTTGTGTAATATGTTTTCTTGGATCAGTGAGTTTATTTTTGAGGTGTATATGAAAGATGAGAAATTGCATTCATCTATATCATGAATACAAGTATGTTCGTAAAACCAGAGGTGATCCTTATGGAAGTTAAATCGAACTAATATTTCAGTTATTTCTGAACTTTCTACTCCAGGTAAGAGAGTGAAATTTATAGAGTTTGTGAGCTATTTATTGTTTACATATTATGATACTATTTCTAAAATTTTATGAAGAATAAGCTGTTTTTAGAGCAGTGACGTAACGGTGAATTTCTATGGAGGCAGTAGGTCATATGGTATTTGGTTCAGATATGCCTAACTCCAAGTGTTGTTATGGATGACTGTTGAGATCTGCTAGAGCTATTTGTGAAAATTGAAATAAGTATTTTGGTGCGATGCTGAAAGGATTCTTAGTGAATCAGAGCTCATGGGTTTTCAATTTTGTTCTCTTGATAACTATCGTTACATATTTGTGCTATTGATTACTATTACCACATTGAACGAAGTAGTTCTTCATTTATTTGAAATAAGAATAATAATTTTTCTTCCTTCCATTATCCGGAATTACATCGTTTGGGTGACTTTGTTTTAGGAAAAAAAAAGAAGATTTTATTTAATAAAATCAATATCTAAATTTACATCTATTGTGTTCTCATTGAACTTACTTAGATATAAGAAATCCATGATAGTACTATATAAGAGGTTTATGAAGATATTTTTTATTTTGATTACACGGAGTGGTCCGAAGTCCTCTTTCTCAGGTTCCGCTTACGAAGCGGTAAAAGGAGTTGATAATATTCTAATGATTTTGATTCTTTGGCTTTTAAATATCTTTTGGAAATTTATTATTGTGTTTTCTTTCGCCAATGATGATTTTTATTATTGCTGCGAAAATAGTAATAATTTATGAGTTATGAAAAAGCTGTTCTAACTCATAGTTCGCCATCATTAGTTCTTTTATTCAATTTTCTACTTATGATACGAACAGATAATATTGTACGTTTATTCCAGGAAGGTTTAAATAGAGAAGACCTTCTACAGAGGTAGATTACAACCCTAATTCAAAACTGGCGAAGTTCTACCTCCCACCAAAGGTTCACAAACAACCACGACTGGAAAATGATCTACCGATGTGTAGACTAATAGTTTCGGAATGCAACAAGAAATTTGGATAAATAACACCTTTTCTTTTCGTGAACTTATTACCAACCCTACCGAAATGCCTTCAATACATTCCAGATCTTCTGTAGAAAATCAGAAGAGTTAAACGAAATAATAAAAAAATATAGATATTAAAAAGTTAAACATATCGAAGCATAGAAAGTAGAATGGACTAAGAACTAGTTTCAAAGTATTACAACTTCCAGTCTCGAAACTACTACAATTGGAGGGGTAAGAAGAGTAATTTAGGTACGATCACGGTCGGACGTAATGGGTTACTTACCAGCAACGTTCTGCGACGAAAGGATGCGTAGTGCTTCGGTAGCGTAGGAAGATCCAGCAATCGTGTCGACGTGGACGGGAGAGAACTATTTTCAAGAGAATAACCTCCCCGGAAGGAGACCTATTCGACTTCTGTTCTCTCAGTGAGAGGTAAACACCCGGGAGTGTATCCTCTAGCGAGAGAGGACAGTCACTATGGGACCTCTTGTTTGTAGAGTGACCGTTCTGAAGAGGTACTAATCTTCCTTGGGGAAGAAATTTCCTTCTAAGAGCTCTCGATATTGGAGAGACTACTGAACGCCGCTGTTCGCCTCTAGCGGGAGAGATTGAACTATAGAGGAACTTCTCAATTAAGGGGAGGTAAGCATAAGTTAAAAAGAACCAACAACTGAATGTCAGAGCACTTTACTTGTGCTTTGGTTCGGTAAATCTATTTTCTGTGACCACCTCGCTAAGGTTATTCAGTTGCCTGCAATTACTTTCTACATGCGTTGTCTAAAAGTGAGAAATAACACTATAAGTAAATAAGCATTAAGAAAGAACTATTTCAGTCTCTTCTGTCTTCATATTACCTTTAATTTTCTGCTTAGAAACTATCAAGAAATATAAACATAACGGAGGAAATGAATTACTGAAACTGCCATTCCGCGTGCCATCTCTTGTACTCCATCATAATAGTTCCGCAACGACACATATGCAACGATGTCTATTTAAGATGGCGCCCAGACGTGCTTTCTAACCTAAAACCAACCATTCCCACTATTCACACACTGTAATGTTGTACCGCACTATCAGTTTCATCTTCCGAGTGTATCATTCCCTTCCTTAGCACTCATCTCAACACGATGGCAAAAGGGAACAGGATAAGGTATTTGGAACATTGATGCAGAAGTATCCAACTCAATACGGTACATGAAGTCTCGGATGCACCCAAAGTAATTAGTGAATACCCTACGGTGTTTGAGAAGTACCAGCCGTAACGCTTCTTTATCTCTAGGAGATACATCAGTGGAACTAACAGCGGTCGCTATTTCCGCGTCGCTGACATATTTTCTTTGAAACACAGTTCCTCCGCTGGGGTTTCTAGGCGATACCTCCAATTGACTCCCCGCCAGTAGGGTCACTTTTACATATGCCATCGGTGGCTACAACCTGCAGCGGCATGATATACCTCTCCTCTTCCACCTGACTTAAGTCCTTTCGAACGCGATCTCATTCATGAGCGTTCTGGGTCAGGGAACCTTCCCAAGCTTGTAGGCTCCTTCGGGCTTGTTCGGGTTCGCATCTGCATTCACACACCGAAAGACTAATTTCTTCTTGTGGTTCTTTTTCTCGCCGTCATGTGTAACTCCCTCGCCTTCTAAAGCCTATCTTCAAAATCTTTCACATCAACCATTCTATTTATCCCAGGCATCGCCTTTCCATTTTTTCATCGATGAACCACATGTAGTCTCACATCTACTCCAGGTATACTTAGGGTAACATCACCAGTCTCAAAATCCATCTGGTAACGACATTCGGTGAGTAAATCTTTCCCTAGAATAATATTGTGGTTTAACCCTTTGACGATGGAAGTTCGATGATCCTCTCCATTCACATTAGCTTTCTTATTTCTGGAGAAATCTATTAAAGTTACATTCTCCTGTTGGAGGCAACAACATAACAAGGGTGCTGTATAACAGTGTTTCTGAAATCTCTGTGTCAAGATCTTTGATAGCGTCATAGCGAGTGAGTACAAAGTTTTCCAAACTACTGTCATAACGTTCATTATACTGTCTGGATCTGAATCGCGCAACCTTGGCACTAGCGACCTCTCCTGAGTGATAAGAAACTATCTCTCTCTTGCAGTGCATATAAGTTTGCGCATTAGCCTGAACTTTCTTTAATCTTACCTGAATAATAGTCAAAGATTCTGTTAAATATATCTAGAATTCAATTCATGTACTTAACAGTTACTAGTAACAGCATATACCTGTATATTCCCAGGATTCAACATGTTATATAATTGAATTACCATATAAGTATGGCAAATTGATAAATTACAAATTTGATCCAATCATATATATGTGCAAGTTCAAGAACAACCCCCATACAGAAAAGTTTCATTAATATCAAGGTTCGATAAAATGTTTGTTCTGATCTTGTAAGATCTTAATATTATCCTGATTATCAATCTCAATATAAATGCACAAGATAACAACTATATATACACAATAAAGTTGCATTTAAAAATGTTCAGTACAGTCTGCTCCGCGATAAAACAGTTCGCTTTAATATTGTGCCTAGGTAACAATCTCACTTGATCTGATCGTGTAGTTCAATGCAATGACCAAGTACCGGTACACGTTTGATGGTATGCAGACATACTACTAATTTATGGCGAAGCGCATCGTAATGGAAGGCGTGTTCGTCTTCTTTACGCCGAGCGCTATCCACATCGTCGAGTGCCGTCACATACTATCTTTCCCAGAAAAGAACGTCGGCTCAGGGACACAGGTGCCTTCACTGCCAACAGAATTGACTGTGGTGCTCCGAGGTGCGTACAAACTCCGCAGTTTGAAGAGGAAGTGCTTCGACACGTAGAAGAAGACCCTTCGACGAACACCAGGCGCATAGCACAAGACATGGGTGGGAGCTGCTTGGGAGGTTCTCCACCAAGAACACCTGTACCCGTACCATATGCTCGAGTTCAAGACCTTGGTCCAGCCGATTTTGAGCCACGATTAAACTTCTGCCAGTGGTTCCTTCAGATTTGTGAAGATAATTCTGCATTTTCCCAAATGATAATCTTTACTGACAAGTCGACCTTCTCTAGGGTGGTGTGTTTAATTGTAATAATAGCCACATGTGGGTACACGAAAATTCTTATGGTGTTCGCGAGCGCGCATTTAAGGAATGATGCAGTGTGAACGTATGGGCAGACATCATACATGGACGAGTAATTGACTGTACCTTCTCCCATAAAGTCTCACCGGTGCCAACTACTTCATTTTTTTACAGGAGATACTGCCGGAGTTACTGGAAGAAATTCCTCTTGGAATCCGACAGCGAATACGGTTTCAGCACGATGGTACGCCTCCCCATTTCACGCGTGCTGTCCTACATCATTTAAATAATTCATTTGGACAACAGTCTAATAGCATGTCCGCCACGCTCGCCCGACCTGACGCCCTTGGACTGTGTGTGGGGTCACATGAAAACGCTGGTGTATGAGACCGTGATTGAGTCGGATTAAAATCTCATGGCACACATTAAAACTGCGTCCGAAGAAATCCTACTCATGCCAGCCGTTTTCGATCGCGTCTATGCGAACATGCAACGTCGCTGTGAGGCATGCATCCTTGCTCTTGGGCATTACTTTCAGTAGCTCTTGTAGGAAGGTATAACCGGGTATCCCTCACTTCCATTGGGGTATCAGAACAAGGTGTAATCAAGAAAGATAACATGATAATGAATTAATTGAAGGTCCTTTGGAGTGTCACTGCCACCTTGGCTGTTGTAATGCGTCGATGTGGTGTGTGGAATACGTAATATTCCTTACCATAACCATAGTTCTTAGTACGCATAAATCACGATGATTAATGTGATATTGTAATTTGTACTAAATAAATGACATGATACGATGATAACAATAAATTAACTCATTCCCTTATACAGCGGTATTTTTCGCGGCCCAAGTGGAAAATTGAAATATTCCTAAAAGGAACAATAAAATTGTTCTTTATACTGACAGAATAAATTAATTTAAAGTTGGAATAAATGTCCGCGTGTAATGATGGTCATAAATTAACTTCAGTTTGTAAGGAATCGTGCCGAATGCAAATGAAAATCGCCGTTTTTTTTAGTTCTTCTCCCACAGTACTTGTTAATGCGAGAATAGAATTTAAGTATAGGACCAAGAAGAATATAAGAGGCGTAAAAAGTACGTGGGAGAACGTCGGATGCTCATAAATAATCCTTTTTTCTTATATGTAAATGATTTCTACGATAATGGAGGCTGTCACGAAACGGACAGTTTGATTTAACGAACGCAATCACTTTTACCATGTGCGTCTGTGTCCTTTTAAAGTTAAAATACAACCTTTCTTGAGGTTCCAGAGTGGCTAAGAAATTTGCACGCGGAAGACGAAAAGAGTCAATGAATGAATGGCTAGGCGTGTCAGGAATCCACTTTTTCGAGGGAAAAGCCATCAATTGTGACATAAGAACCGATGGTTCTTCTTTGGTCTTATAAATTCATTTGGATGAAAACTAGTTCTTCTTTCCCTTGATTTTTGTTTTTAAATTCTCATTTATTATTTTCCTTTAAAATTAGGTAACGTTTTTAAAGAATAAAAAAACTTACATAGCAATTTCCTTAATGAAGAAAAGCTTTCAGGTGGTGCTATCAGCCCTGCATATTAATGAAGTTACCTTTCCACTTCTACAAGAGTTACCTGCGACATCTTGCAGTTGGGTTAATATACACGAGGTTGAACGACGAAGGTTTATTCTTTCATTTTACGTTACCGTGAGAAGTTGTTTTTTGTGTTTTGTTTCACAAATTGAAGATTTTTAAAAATAAGAGAAATTAAAATGACGTACATTCTAGAAGTACATAATTTTTCATTAATGTTTATACGTATATATATATGTATATATTATATATATATATATATATAATTGCCTGTTTTATTATTTTTAGCATTCAAAATACACGAATCCCGAATATCTGAAAGAGGTGAGCGAAACTATACGAGGAATTGATTCTATTTTTTACATCAATTAATAGTGAATTAATTATTAACAATAATGAATAAATACATTGTTAAAATTTTAATTTAGGTCAATAATGTAAATAAAAACAACTTTAAAGGAAGAAAATCTCATCTAATGCCTTTCCAGGAGGCAACGTACCGAGAATAGAAGATACATTCCCTCGCTGAATTGCGATACTGATGCGCTGGATTAGGAAGTTTGTCGCGCGTCCATCACCCGAAACGATCTGTATTCGCCCACCAACCTCTTTAATAATATTAAGGCTGCCGTGCCCCAAGTACCACTTGATTCAATTGCGATCGCATCAAAAATAAACTGAGCAAGTAGATTAGAGTATTCCGATTTTCATACATACGTATATTAAAAACATGTTTTTAATCTAGTTAGAAAATATGTAGTCGCGCTTTTTAAAAATATTTTTTAATATTCTTCAAACAAATAAACTTATTGAAAATATTGTCCGACTTTCATTAACACATTAAATGGATGATTTTTGAGATTTGGTGGAACCCCCTATTGACCCCCGTGACACAACAGTGAACCAAAAGTGTAACTTTTTAATGATAGGAAATAAAGGAACACGACCGATGTCAAATTATTGGGACTAAGAAAAAACATTAAGACAAACCCGTACCATGACCCCGACTGGCCCATGTGACAATGAAATGAACCAAGAGTGTCACTTTATAATGATACGGAGTAAAGGAACGCGACCGATGTCAAATTGTAGGGACTAGGAAACAACACAAAGACAAACTCTCACCTTGACTGTCGACTGAACCGCGTGGCGCAACAATGATCAAAACAGTAACTTTGTGATGATACGGAGTAGACGAACGCGACCGGTGTCAGAATGTAGGAAGCAACGGATCAGAAACGAGTTCGTAGCAGGATGTGCTATTTGATCATTATAATTTTAAATGTATTACATTATTGAAATTAATTTTATTTAGAGCCTTTATGCAACTTTGGCCTAGGTAAGGGAATTGTGGCGATAAAAGCCTATTTTATAGGTATCATCCTAGAATTTGTCTGGGAAAATCCCTGGAAAAGCTCAATGAAGACGGCCGGTCGCTGGAATTTGTTTCAATGCCTTTGAATCTTAAGCCATCACACCAGTGCTAAGCCACCACGAGTTGTCTTGACTTATTTTCCGTGTGGTTAGCATCCTGAGAAATTAAGTAAAACTATTTTGAAATTAAACATATTAAAATGACCTTTAGTGCTCAGGTCGAGATGGTTCAGTGAATTGTCTTCGAAATCATTTTGATGTGCTGCTATTGAACTAGCCAATGATGAAACTATCATTGTGACGTCGACACCTATTAGGATGGTCGGAAGTCTGTACCGAACCTAGGACCTACCAAATACTAAGCCAGCGCTTTTTTTACTAAGTTACCTCGGTTAGATTTGATTTGTTTTATAGGATATATGACAGTACGGTGACCAACTTATGGGAAATAACTACCCGGTGTGACAGGAGGAACGCTGGAAAACCTTAGTCAGGATAATCGGTCCTCCAAAATGGTATGCCAATGGCATGTCTTAAAAGCGGGTTCATTCTAAAACAGCCTTTATTTGTTCTTTTGTAAATTAAGTGATAATTGAACACATGCATGGTCCGAGCGGGATCTGAATCTTCTTACCTAACCATTGCGGATTTGGAGTCTGTGACATTACTGTCTGAAGTACAGGAATTTAATAATTCGCTACGAAATAATACTTTGCTTTTAGACAACTTTGACTCACGTCAGGACAGAGAAAGGATAGTAAAAGAACTGCATGTGTTGAGATACAAGTGTCTTTAAGTTGAAGGAACACATACGGTATTTGTTTGGTGAGACCTCGTGGAAACACCGCTCAAGGCGGCTGGTTGCTGTGATTACTCACAAGACATACAGTATAAATCTATCGGTTGACCATTAAACAGCTAACATGGTTGGTTAGTATTATTGATCACAGAACCCTGTTGTTTACAGCTAACGTGCTTTAATTGAACAAATAGGTAGGTTTTTGACTTGAAAAGCTAGGACTTTACCACTGAGTAAAGAGCATAGGTGATTATTGTTATTGAACTTAGGAATTTTGGTAATAATTGTCTTTACAATGTGAGCTGTATTTCTACTAGTGTTTTAGTGGGATTAGGAAATGAAGCGTTGTCTTAAAATTGCATTCACTCGCTTGCTCCTTCGTTCAAGATGAGACGTAGGTAAACTAACCTAACAGGGAAAATTGTGTTTTGTTGTTAAACGTAGCATTGTGAGTATTTTACTAGTTTTCAGAGTTTGTTTTGCATATTATGGATATTTACAACGCATATTTGTTTCTTTGGTAACTATTATGTTGACTTGTTTTTCGATGACTAAATATTCTTACAAAGTATGTTTGTTTGCTGTTATAGATTTTAGTTGTAACTTTTATTTGTTCTGTATGACAATATGTTTCTGTTTACACATGCAACTTGGAGTGCAATGCTGTATTTTCTTCTTGTTCTACATCAGATTTTAATAATTGCAACGTATGAAAATGTTTTTCTTATCTCTAATATCGCGTTTTTATTTATGCATGAGAAATATTCGCTACATTACCAGTTATTTGTTTTGTATATATCAAAATTCTTTACACGTTAAAATAGTTAAAAAACGTATGTTCCAGTTTGTGATTGTACTTTTGTTTTCTACATCTTGCTTTTTTAATGTTAACTCAGTGGGTTGTTGTATCCGAAAAACAATATGTTGTAGTGGACGATGAATATTACGGGATATGGTTTGTCATTATTATGGGTGGGGTGGGGTGGCGGCCACACTTTCCAGTAATGAGTCTTGCTAAAAGTCCCATAACTTTTATTGGAGGCAAAAGACCACAATAGACACAGGACATATTGTAGTACTCCAAAGCAAAAAGGTAGAAGAGTTCATAAAATCATAAAGTTACTTTTAGTAAATAAAACCCTCGCACATCTATTTTGAGCAGGTCACACCACCTATGACGTTACAACTCTATAATGGACATTGTGACATAACCACCCGTGAATGCAATCATCGTCTTATTTGTCTAGTTCCACTTTCCGAATGCTAAGGTGAGAATGTAATAGTTTGAATATTAATATTGTTGAATTCAATCTGACACGTTCCATTGTACAAACGTTATGATTTTGTATACCTTTGTAAAGGAGGGCGTGAATAAGTATATATATATATATATATATTAAAATGGAAACTGGATTTCGTGTAGGTAGAGTTGAGTTACATGGCTGAACATGTAAATTCTATTATCGACTAGGGAAAAGCCGTATGCCTACTAGCAAGTCAAGCTTTGAGTCTTGATGCTGATGGTTAGAAAAGATCCAAACAAACATGAAACATATTTAACGTGGTATATCGCATAGGAAAAGGCAATAATGATGCTATCAACTAAAACACTAAGTTATGCAACTTTGAAGTCTTGGTGCCGTTGCTTTAAAATTTGCAATGAAATACGAGAAATATTAAACTTGTTATTTAGGGAAAGGAAATGCCATATGTCTGCTACCAAGCATAACAAGGACTGTTTAAACTTCAACGTAGTGTTGGTTCGTTAGAAAGCTTAAATGGATACGCCGGAGTTTTCAACGTGTTATAGTGGTTAGGGAAAGTCTATATGTTCACTTACAGGTCAAACAATGAGTTCAGATACTTTAGTCTTACTTCTGGTGAAAAAGATTACAATAGGTGCAGATAAAGATAATATGTAATGTAAACCATGTATTACTATGCATATTAAGGAGATAGGGTGTGTTGCTGCCATTGGGAAAGTTAATCGGTTCGCTCTTAAGATAAAAGTTGCAGGCGAGAAAAGCTTTTTTATATTTTCCATATTTTAGGTAAAAAGCAAGTTGCTGCCAAATAACAAAATACAAGTCATTTACGATTACGGTTCTCTTGTTGTTATGCATGTATAGTAGATTAACATATAGTTTTGTTGTGTCAATTTTTTATACCTCAAAAGCATGCGATAATAGACCTGGTTCTTGGTGTTAATTACAAAGTATGAGTCCTATAAACATAATACATTTTATTGCTGTTGAGCAAAAATGATGACCGGAACGATTGTTTTTAAAACATTTTGTGCTAATGGCATCGATTGGCGACGGTATATAATAAAACTTTTACAAAATATTCCTTTAAGTAAAAAATCTGTTTTGCATTAATAAGTTAGTTTCATTACTTTATCTCAAAGAGAAAAAATCTGATTCGTGTAATGTTGCAAAGAATGACATAACACATATTGCAAGTCAATAAGACTCATATTACTATTATTTTATCAGTTTTGTTTCTATAGTTTAAGGAAAACAAATACTTGGCCTGTTTTATTTCTAACTGTGTGTGGTTGTTAAGTGTTGTCTTCAAAGTTGTAACTATCGGTGGTTTGTTAAAATATCATTATGAATAATTTGCTACATTAATCTTATAACTTGTCTTTTAAATATCAGTGACACTATCTAAGAATGCATTTCTTAAATTCAAGTTTGTTTTTACATTTTGAAAACTTTTAGTCAAGAAAAACTAATACAGACTGTAGAGTTTCTTATTACTGCTATATCATACTTAGTCTTTAATTTACTAGTACATATTGAATACGAAAGGAACGGAATATTTTCTGCAGAGTATAACAAGGCAGTAGTTAACAAAATCTTCTGGAACAAAGTGTAACGTTTCTATGGAGTACTTCGCCTTTACATATACGTTACATATACGTTATCCGTTTAAACAAACTTTTATTTTGTTAAAAATATGAACGGATCAGGCTGTACGGTTTTTACATTACCTTACCTGGATGATTGTTTGTCAATAAATAAACTATTTCGATTAGTACATAAAAAATTACTGTCATACACTAGGTTCTGTGAAACAAAAAATGTGAAGATATCTTGTTAGTATTTTATTATATGCAAAAACAAAAGCCAGGAAATAAAGAACACGTTCCACATCACTAGTCACTAATCATAAACAAAATATGTCAGTCCACATTCGTGTTACGATAATGTTCCCAATGCATTAAATAAAAAATAAAGAAACAGTTCACAATACTACATATTCATAGTTCAAACAAGTTAGTC
Organism: Lepisma saccharinum; assembly: GCA_022664845.1. Taxonomy (NCBI): domain Eukaryota; kingdom Metazoa; phylum Arthropoda; class Insecta; order Zygentoma; family Lepismatidae; genus Lepisma; species Lepisma saccharinum. Next base: position 18,150 of record JAGDQP010009493.1, on the reverse strand, counting down.
ATTCAAAAACCAAGTCCATATTTTCCGATGCAATGACGAAATAAGAACAAACAGTTCATGGCACTTCACACTTAAGTTAGTTATTTCACGTTCAAGAAATATTTATAAAATATATGTACTTTTTTCTCAAGGACATGTTCTCAATGCACTGAATAAACAAACAAACACTTCCCAACCAATGTCAATTCGAGTATGTTCAAAAACGAACTAGGTTTCCCACTGCATTCAACAAAACAGTTCAGAGAAATCAAACATTCACTTGCATGACAACAAACTTTTTTCATGTTATATAGTTTCGTTCCCACTTGTACGTTGTACAACACAATTTCTTTCTGTTGTACAAACATTGTTCTGACAGTCACTTCATTTCTCTGAGGAATTCTGTTTCGCTTGAAATATACTACGGACGCCTTCCAAAACGCGGATTATCCTTTTTGAAAGGCACAACTAGAAATCTGAATAGTGTAGCAATAAATGTTGTGAAAGAGAAATAACTACCCGTTGTGACTGAGAAGAAACACTGGATAACCGTTAGTCAGGATAGTCGGTCTTCCCAAATGGTATGTCACTGGCATGTCTTAAAAGCGGGTTCATTCTAAAACAGCCTTTATTTGTTCTTTTGTAAATTAAGTGAAAATTGAACACATGCATGGTCCGGGCGGGATTTAAACCTGCTTTCCTAGCCATTGCCGATTTGAAGTCTGTGACATTACTGCCTGAAGTATAGGAATTTTATAATTCACTACTAAATAATACCTTGCTTTTAGACAACTTTGACTCAGGTCAGGGAAGGGGAAGATAGTAAAAGAACTGCATGTGTTGAGATTCAAGTGACTTAAGTTGAAAGAACACATACGGTATTTGTTTGGTGATGCCTCGTGGATACACCGCTGAAAACGGCTGGTTGCTGTGACTGCTAACAAGACATGCGGTTGCTGTGACTGTTAACATGATATCGATTGACCATTAAACAGTTAACATGGTTGGTTAGTATTATTGATTACAGGACCCTCTTGTTTAAAGCGAGCAAGCTTTAATAAGCAAATAGGAAGGCTTTTGACTTGAAAAGCTAGGACTTTTCCACTGAGTAGAGAGCATAATTGATTATTGTTATTGAACTGGGGGATTTTGGCAATGTAATGCTAGCCTTTTACCAGTGACTGGAAAGACAGAATGGATTTCGAAACAGAACAGAGACAATAGTGAACGGGGGACGTTTTGAATTGTAAACTATTGTTACTTGATAGATAAAAATGTAAGAATGACTAGGACAAGTTCAGTGATCAATGTCTAATGAAACTGTTTCTTTTTCTTTCAGTTTACACGGTTCTCTAGAGTGAATTCCATAAGGACGACATCGTGCTAAAATCAACTCGAGGTACTATCTGAACAATTTTGCATGCCTAACACATACAGACACACACATAAATAATAAAAAAGCCACTTACGTGATTAAAATTGTAATTCTCTGCAAGCAACTTTTTGAAATCAAAATTTTAAACCGACTGATGGTATATGACTGCTTACCGCGTCTTGCACGGCGAGTAGGGAAAACACGCCTTTGCTTAAATTTGAATTGGACTACCATCTGGTGGTGATTACTAGAAGCTTATTTGGGTCCTTTGTTTGAAATATAGACACATGGACGATTGCGAAGCAGAAAATATAGGATATCCAAACAAATATACAACAGTCATGTCATACCCCTCCCCCATCCCTCTAGAGCGCTAAAACTTGAAATTTGTTAGAAGAAATTCCACTTGAGAGATATATATTGTTTTAAAGCTTAGGCCAAAAGATATTCAAACAAATACGCAACATTCATGTCGGACCCCTCCCCCAAAACATGAAACTAGTAAACAGAGGACTTACCTGGAGAAACACTAACAAATACCATCTAATGAAAAACACTAGAATCTTCTGGAACTCGGTTTACTAATATGGATGTTGGGGGAGGTGGATGCGTTGAACCACGCATGCACGCTGAATATGGATGATGGGAGAAAAAGACGCTTTAAACTGCGCATGCGTGTGTTTTTGTTTACCTCTGGGCTAACATGGGACTCTAGTCTGAGCTTAAACACAACTAAAATAGACGTGAAGTTGCTGTTGTCCAATACTGAGTATTTGTCTCTTTTTTGTTGATTCACTACTTATAGGAGTTGTACTTGGATATTCTTTTGGATTTCGAAAAGTGTAGTAAGTTTTCACCTATCATTTTTCAATGTTTTTGTCTGTTGTAACTAGTAGTGATTCTTAAAAGGAGATAAGGAAAGGTGATTCTTAAGAGGAAACTGAAAAATGTTTTAAAGTTTCCACTTGCAAGGCTTAAAAATTCACAATACAAGGAGAGAAGCTTTGAAAGCTTTTAATACACTTGTCGTAAGTAATTGCATTTCTTTAAAGTTACCTTTTATGATTTTTTAAAATACAATTGACATTGCAACTAATTACATACAAGAATAAAGCATAACATTTTAAAATCTTGACTTAGCTGTTGCAAGTAATGATGTTTGTTAAAAGTATATTTATCTGATGACGATTCGTAAAGTTCTGTAGAGCAGGGATAGAATACATTTATCTATTGCAAGTCTTAAATTGTCATAAAGAATTACACTATTATTTTGAAAACATTTGTTCGTTGTAAGTAATTGCACTATAAAATTCTCTTTTATGATTTTCTGAATACACATGACTATTGTAACTAAATAGAGAGTAACTTTTGTATGCACTTGTTTAAGTTATTCAAAGTAATGAGCTTGTTTCAATGTTGTAATAACCATGGGAACTCAAAATGGTTTTACTTTTTTTGTTACAGATTTCATTAACACTTTTCGTCTCTTGTATAAGGAGATATTCCATTGTGGAGATATACACCAAGCGAGTTTGCGTTCCAGTTCAATTTAATAAGACTATGTAAGATATTTTAACATATGGGAAATGTACTTTTAACTTGCAGAAAAATTTGTTTGTTTTACGAAAATTTAAAGAGTTTCAAAAAGTTTTTGTTTCATGTTTTATGAATATCGAAATCGTTTTCACGTCCAGAAAAATATTTCTAACGTGCAAAGAAAGTTTTAAGTTTCACAAAAAGTATTTTTATTTTACAGAAAATTTAAAGAGAGATGCAAAAAGTTTTTGTTTCTTGTTTTATGATTATCGAAAAAGTTTTCACGTCCACAAAAAATATTTCTAACGTTCAATGAAGGTTTTAGGTTTCACAAAAAGTATTTTTTACTTTCAGAAAATAATCTGCTTCTTTGTTTTTCCGGAAAATAGTTTGATCTTTACAAAATGTTTTACATTTCTGTTTTTAGTTTCACATAAAATATTTTTTCAATGTTTCTTTTCACAAAAAAAGTTAAGAGAAATTCAGAAAGTATTTCTACATTTTCAAAACCAATTTTTAAAATTAACAGACACTGAAAGCAGCGGCGGTTCCTGCCTTGGGTTCAATGGTTCACTGAACCGTTGTGTATTTGAGAGCAGTAATAATAAAATTAATTCAGTAAAAATGTAATTTGTTAATATAAAGATTGTTCCTATTATAGAAGTGCTGACCAGTATAACGTGAAAAATGGTCACTTTCTTTTTAGTCTATGGAACGTCTTCAACATTGTATAAATCTATGGTTGGTTTTCATTTCCGCTCTGACTTTTCGCTGTACTCAAAAATGAACCTGATGCATGCAGTTGAACAGACTTCTTCGGGGAGGTGAAGAGAGGCGGCATGGTCTCTTCGGTGCTGGGAGGGAGCAACGGGGAAGTAAGATCTCGCTGCACAGCTTGCCAGCTCAGGCGAGCACAACTACTTCGGTTTTCAGTTCGGATATCTTCGGAGACAGTTCACTCAGTCATACAGCAGAGTTAGTTTGCTGACGCGAAGCACAATGGAAATCAAATGGACGCAGCTAAAGAGAAAAATACGTCCTTATTTTAACTTAAGAAATATATTGAAAAGATTTTTATTTTCTTTAGTATATAGAATAGGAATGCATCTTGTGTGTTGTTGAGTAAAGTCACGACACACTCTAGTGTAGAGTCTCGCCGTGGTAAAGTAAACTGAAATTATCATTTTGAAGTGACAGTGCAAAATGATATGCGCGTATGTATTGTGCATTTGCTTCCTGTAGAAATAGTCATAAAGACAGGATTCGGAACTATGCTGGAAATACAAATAGAAGCAGTTTCAGAAATCATTTTTTGCTTTTTGTTTAGAATGAGGGTATCTTGACGAGAAAATCTGCCTTTTGAAAAAGGCGTTTTTTAGCTAATCTGTAGAATGCTCTTCTAGAATTCCGTAAACAGGGTTTTCGCCAGGATTTTCAGTTTGCGGGGTATAAAGTCAATTTGGGAGGGTGTAACTTTGTAAGTGAAATTTTGTGCGGTTTCTATCGATTTTTCACAGCAAAAATTTTTAAGTTGGGGATGTTGTCAAGACTTTGGGGGTAAACATCCTCCACAGGGGGGTCTGGCAGAATTACTGTGTAAATATGTTAACGTGAAGTATCCTGTTACTCACATCCAGTCATGTAATACAAGAATTTTCGCAATGTACACCAGCGACTCTTTTAGTTTATGAATCCTTTATAAGCGGAGACCACACTGCAAAAAATGGCTGTGTTAATTCAATGTTTTCGGTGTCCCAGAGCGACATCGCTTTTTTCTTGTGTTAAATCGACTCAACAAACGGTGTTGATCTTGGTAAGGACTTTGAATTTGAATTTTATTTATGGCTTTCTTGCATGTAAGGATCAGGCCGGGATAGAGGAAAGGAAAGGGTGCAGGAAGTGTCGACCAGAGCCAAAGTTGAAGGTACCATCACGGTATTTGTCTGGTGTGGCTGAGGAAAAACCTCCTAGTCAGGATAGCTGTTGCGTGTTGTTGAGTGAAGTAGAGTGAAGAACAGCAATATAATACGCCGGGCATATAGAATAGGCATGCATGTTTTGTAGGAAATCGTGGCAGTCCCAGTTAATTGCTCCGCGCAATTTCATAAACAAAACAATTTTTCATTAATAACATCAGAAGAAAAATGTAACATCAAAGAGTTGGGAAGTTCTCTTCCTGTTCTCGAGATAAAACAAAAGCAAACGAGTTGAGGTAAAGATTTTTTAGAATTTTTAAGGTTCAAATTTACAACATAAATAGATTTACCAATTTTCTACCATGAAGGAAAGACGGCTGACTTTCTGTACAAAGGAACTCCTTCTGTTAGAAGACTAGGAGAAGCTTCTACGTCGTTCTAAGCGGCATGACTGAATATATATATATATATATATATGTGTGTGTGTGTGTGTATTTGCAAACTAATATCTTAGATAATGCATAAAGATTATCTAACACAATTAAAGACCTGAATCGCATATTATCCCAAGTGGATCTAAGCAGCTTTTAGGTGAAACTAAAAAAATGCATACTCACGTGTTTCCGGATTAATAAAGAACTTGGTAATTCGTCAGGCCAGCAAACATTTCATTCAAAGATACACGGAAGCTTGGATGTACTTGGGATGTTTTGCAGTTTAGGTCTTTAATTGCAACTGTTTTTAGTTAGTTCTGTTAAAATTGTTAAAGCATTCTAATGATTTTTTTCCTTTAGAAGTACTTATGTACATTTAAAATTAGTGAACCGCCAGTTTTTGGAGGCACGAGCCGCCACTGACTGAAAGGTATATGTGTTAGTAAAACCATACCACTCAAAATATTTTTCTCTTTGTTACAGATTCCAAACCATTCCATAAGATATGAAAAAAGAAATGCTATTCTCGTGAATTCCAAGTTTTGCTCAATCATCCTAAACCTCGCTTAAATGTGTAATGAAGAGTGATTACTTAGAATTAATACAACAAACTTTGTTTAAGATTATTGTGTATTTTGTGTGATTCACTTTACGTATGCGTCATTCACACTTGTACGCTCGCACTACCTGTACAACCCAGAAACAGTCAAGTTCTAAGTAACACTCGTGACAAGCATATCAGACGAAATGAACGGACAATGGTACTCACGCTACGCCAAAGTAATAACCGCTGAAGAGTCCTGTTGGTATGCTCTGGATTTCATCTACTGAGAGTGCGTTGAAACTTTATTACTGAAGGTGGATTTGCAGAACCATTTGGAATGTATTGAATGCCACTATGTATGAGAAGAGGGCGAGATGTGGAACTGTGGTGACTTTAGTGACAATCACTTCAATGTTCTTCATATTGTTACAGAACCCGGTATGCCACATGTGTTGTAGAAACTATTTACGGAATTACATCCGGATTCCCGAATCACCTATATTCAGTTTCAGATGGCACTACCAAAACGTGTAACACACAATCTAGGTGAAGTGCGTGCTATACTCAAGTCAAAAGTAGAGTAATAAAGAAGATGAGGTGACCATGATACTAATGGGAGGACGTAAGCAAACTGTATATTGACTGTGACATATCTAATCCTGCAAATGAAGTGAACAATTAAATCGTCACAGTTTTTGGTTTTCACCCTACCAATTAGCTGTTTAATGGTCAACCAATAGATTTATACTGCGTGTCTTGTTAGTAATCGCAGCAACCAGCCATTTTGAGTGGTGTTTCCACGAGGTCTTACCAAACAAATACTGTATGAGTTCCTTCAACTTAAGTCACTTGAATCTCAACACATGCAGTTCTTTTACTATCCTTGCCCTTTCCTAACATGAGTCAAAGTTGTCTAAAGCAAGGTATTATCTCGTAGCGAATTATTAAATTCCTATACTTCAGGCAATAATGTCACAGACTCCAAATTCAAATGGAGGCTCTTTTAGGATGAACCCTCTTTTAAGACATGCCAGTGAGATACAATTTCGGTGGACCGACTATCCTGACTAACGGTTTTCCAGCGTTTCTCCTCAGTCACAACGGTTAGTTATTTCTCATAAGTTTGTCACCGTACTGTCAGATATCCCATAAAAACAAATCAAATCTAACCGAGGTAAGTTAGTAAAAAAGCACTGGCTTATCATAGAGGGGTCTTAGGTTCGGTACAGGCGGCCGAACATCCTAATAGAGGCCGCCGTCACAATAACAGTTTCATCATTGGCCAGGTCAATCTCAACACATCAAAATCAATTCAAAGACAATACATTAAACCTTCTCGACCTGAGCACTAGTGATGAGCAAAAGCAAGACCAAAACCGTAGCGGTCTTGGTCTTGCTCTTGCATCGGTATCCCTTTTGTTGGTCTTGGTCTTGCTCGCCCAGTCCTGGTCTTGCATGCAAGAGTCTTGCAAGTATTGCTTTTAAAAAAATAAACGTTTCATACGTAAATTTTACAACCTGATATGGGGAATAGTAAAAGCTATGCGTATCATTGCCTGCCTTAATGTGTCAATAGTAACGGAAATATGTTTTAATGTATTGTTTATCTTCATGTAAGCGTACAGAATAGAACTACCTAAGTTTAATTTCGCTTTGATTTGAACAACATCACTAACATTTTATTATTTAGCTTTTAGTTTACGTGCTGTTTTAGGCACACAACTATATTTCGTAAGCTTTGACAGAATGCAATCATTGGTTATTGAAAATGATGTTCAAAATTATTTAGACACTGAAGTTTTTACCTTGTAACAATCCGTAGAAATGTTCTCTCTGTCATCTTCTAGTAACTGTTCCAATTATTTACCATTCTCCGCGCTCCAGGTAAGTTCCAAAGGAAGACCAAACATACACGGATATTGTGTTTAACTAAAATTTACAAGGGAACTATTTTTACTGTTCAGCGAGTTTTGACTTGGGACCTTAATTGAAGCATATAAATAGCAAAAATAACACGCATAGACTCGCACTCTGTGATATATTTGTGTACAGAATAAGTCGAGTTGTGTAATTTGAGCTACTTTTAAGCAGTAAATTCAACCTTGAAGGTGAAACTTTATATTAACTAAATGAGTTATCAGATGCATTTCCGTAGGTACTTTTAAGTGTAGAACACAAATTTCAACATGAACATGTTCGCAAATTGAATGTTTTTATACAAACTCCAGTTTATGATCGAAAATGAACAAAATTCCATAGAAAGTAATGCAGTAAAGGAACAACAATACAACTGTGGGAAAGAAGAAGAGCGAGCAGGCGATTATAAATACATAAAAATAATGATTTCTAATACCTTTTGGGGACCTAGGGCGCTTGCAATCGCTAAACCACTGATCGACTACACGGTTATTTAATGCGGACATTTTAAATAATACAATTTGAATGTTTACTTTCGTACGTATATTTTTTCATCCCCTCTTCTCTTTGGTGTGTAATTCCGGAACAAAAATGCAACACTCTCTCTTCTCGTGTGCTCTCTTCGTTTACGTACATTTTCAATACCCCTTACCATACAAACATTATCATAACTATATTACAAACTAAAATTATAATTAATAATTAGAACAGTAAATATTTTTCAAAATACTTACCAAAATAAATTCTCGTCTGTCATGTCACATCTTATATTTGCTTCAAGTTAAATATTTTAAATAACTGTGGTAAGCACGAGAAAACGCAACTAATTTGATTATTCTTATAAATATTCGAAATTGGACTTTAAATGAAACAGTTAAACAATAATACTAATTATAGTGAATTAACAAGTTCTGAAAATGTAAATATGCATAATGAATTGGTTTTCAATCTAAACGGATTTAACTTTCTTTGATTTTTCATTAAAAAGTGATTCAATCAATTTGTTCTCCATCATTTCACGTTTTTTTTTCTTTTATTTAAAGATAAATGTAAACAAGTATTAAGTCCGTTATTATTATTTAGGTTATTAAAGTTCAACAAACGAATTCTTATTTTACTTATAATTACAACATCTTTATTACAAACTTTATAATTGTAATATTCCTTTAAGAACGTAACGGAGCCCCCAGGCCTTGCCAAGGCTGCCACATTGCGAAACCGCTGGGCATCGGAACGATTTTGCTACGCATCTCCATGAGGTGCACTCGCTCTTTTACTATGTTCGCTCCAGCGCTTCGCTTCTTTCTTAAAAACCGTGAGTCGATCAGTGGTTTAGCGATTGCAAGCGCCCTAGGCCCCCAAAAGGTATTTGAAACCATTATCTTTTATGTATTTATAATCCCCTGCCCCGCCTTCCCCTTTCCAACAGTATTGTTGTTCCTTTACTTCATTATTTTCTATGGAATTTTGTTCATTTTCGATCATAAACTGGAGTTTGTATAAAAAAACATTCAATTTGCGAACATTCTCATGGTGAATTTGTTTTCTACACGTAGAAGTACCTACGAAAATGCATTTGATAACTCATTTAGTTAATATAAAGTTTCACCTTCAAGGTTGATTTTACTGCTTGAAAGTCGCTCAAATTACGCGACTCGACTTATTCTGTACACAAATATATCACAGAGTACGAGTCTATGCGTGTTATTTTCGCTATCTATATTCTTCAAATAATTTCAAAAAACATGTCCGAAGTCAAAATTCGCTGAACAGCAAAAAGGGTGTTAGTGTTGTTGTTTTCGTCTAAGAAACACTCATGTCCACAAACCCAGACAATTGACGCTAATAAGACTAGTCATGGCTCAAGCGAGCTCTGGCAGAAGAGTGATAGAAAGTATAATTACTTACAAATTTGAATTTATTTAAGCCTAACAGGCATCTACTGCCTAAGGCTTGGGACAACAATGGGAAAGTTAGCGAACAGGGCTTCAAGTTAAGGTACCATCCCAGCATTCGCCTGGTTGGACTGAGGAAACTCTAGAAAACCTCAGCAAGGATGGCCGGTCGTGGGATTCCATCCACAGGCCTTCCGAATGCGGTGCCAGTGCTCTACCAACTCACCTACGGCGCTCGGTAAAATTACGAGTTTGTGGACCAATACTTTTCTGTTGAACAAATGTATCCAAGTAAACCTGCTGAATTTGAAGCATTTCTGTGATCAATACAAGCCCACAACACTGTTACCTCTAGCTTACTCTAAAGTAACTTTTGGTTTGCACACTGTAAAAAGTGCAAACACGAAATGGATGAAAGCTACTCCGCTTTATGGAGAAACAAAATTTAAATATCAGCGTTTTGTTGTATTTACTCTTAAATGTTAATATAGTGTAAGGCCTTTAGTGGAAAGACTGGCAACCTTAACTCCATTTTAAAGCTTAACATTTTCTTTGTAATAGCTTCACGTTAACTGAAAATTGGCTGAAACTGTCCAAAGTGTTTCGTCGGTGAACGTTCAACTTATTTTACGCTTAAAATTCGGTCATTTTCTGATCGAAATGTAAGCTAAACTGGCCGTTTTGAGGTTACGTACTTTTGTGGATCAAGTTTAAGCCTTGGTTGGATATTTTATAAACCAATAACAGGAGTAACGTTACTTGCTTGTCACTGGACGCCCTACCACTTTGAATGTTTATGTTGCTTTTACACTGTGAACAGTAAACAGTTGACTGATGGATCGAGAACGACATGATTGCATTGGCGAAAAGAGGAATTAAGTTGGGTATACATTTTTACATAGTAGCAAACGTAATTTTCTTTTTTTCTCCATACATTACTCGTAGTAAAACCTATAACATGTTAATGATTAACCTCCTGCGCAGTAAAATCCTAGCAATGAATATCACTCGGAAAGCCATAAACACCAACTGCCTTCGTAGCTAAGTGGCGAGAGCATCTGCTCAGTGTGCTAGTGGACCCTAGATCGAAACCTGATCACCTGAGTTTTTCCTTTTTTCTTTTTAATTTTAAATTTTAAAGGAACATTACATTTTCTTCTTTGTCACTTTCAAAAAATGTTCTGCTTCAATGAAATACGTTGGGAAAGACATATATGCGCGTTTTGAAATTTTACAGAGAGTAAAACGTTCAACCGAAAACTGGCTGAATGTGGGTTAATCCAAAAAGTGGAGGCAGCTGAGCTGCCTCTATTTTTTAGATGAACGTTGTTTCTTCTATTTTCCAAAACCATAGCCCACATCTAGTAATATTCATCCCGACTTTATCTACAAGTGACAAACAATTACCAAGTATACTGCAAAAACTGTTGTTTCATTCAGACTCAATTCTCCGTAGCATAACACATAAAACATAACTCAGTTTTAGATAACACATATCAACAGATATTTTATAAAATCGACTAGTAGCTTAGAGCAAACACAAAGACTTGGTTACACAAATCAGTACAGACTCCGAACTGACCATAATCCACCTTTATCTGAATCAATTGATCATACCACGACAAACCTAACATCAGAAAAGCCAGGACATCAGACTTCCTTTTGTCCTTTATCCAAAAGGCAAGCGTAAAGCCAAAATCTCCAACAAGAGATGGCAGCACTATCTCCGTATGTGTCTAATGTATTTTTATCGTTGCACGAAATTTCAATGTTGCTCCTACATATTCAATCCTAGAGTGTTCAGACTTTCAGGGAGGAAAGTTCATAAGTTATTCAAGAGTTCTATGCGTGCCGATTTTTCATTTTCTATCTTGTTCATTGTTGAAATCGTTTCATTGTTGTTATGTCTATAACAATAATGAACAAGAAAAAAATGAAAAATCGGCACAGGTAGAACTCTTGAATAACTTATGAACTTTCTTCCCTGAAAGTTTGAACTCTCTAGGATTGAATTTATAGGAGCAGCATTGAAATTTCGTGCAACGATAAAAATACATTAGGCATATACAGAGATAGTGCTGCCATCTCTTGTCGGAGATCTTGGCTTTACATGGCCCTTAACAGAAACTTTGTCCTTCTATTGTTTAGTATGCTACAGTAACAGCGGCATGATTCTCAGATCCACTCACATGGTTTCCACAACTGGGAACACCTTCGCTCCAGCGGTATTTCTACAGAAGCCAAAGAAATTCAAGTAAAGGGTATAATGATTTCCCCTTCCTTTCCACATTTTAAAAATATTCAAATAGTGCGTGTGCAAGACTCTTGCAGACTGGTCTTGGTCTTGCAAGTATGGTCTTGGTCTTGGTCTTGGTCTTGCATGCAAGACCAAGACTCTTGCGCTCATCACTACTCAGTACTAAAAGCTATTTTAATATCTTTAATTTCAAAATAGCTTAACATAATTTCTCAGGATGCTAACCACACGGAAAATAGGTCGACAACTCGTGGTAGCTTAGCACTGGTGTGCTGGCTTAAGATTCAAAAGGCATGGAGACAATTCCAGCGACCGGCAGTCCTCATTGAGCTTTTCCACGCTTTTATCCTCAAACAAATTCCAGAATGGTACCTACAAAATAGGCTTTGATCGCCATAATTCCCTTACTTTATCCCAACCTCGGCCAAAGTTGCCTAAAGGCTCTAAATAAAATTATTTTCAATAATGTAATACATTTAAAATTATAATGGACAAACAGCACCTTCTGCAACCCACTCGTTTCTGATCCGTTGCTTCCTACATTTTGACACCTGTCGCGTTCCCCTACTTCCTATCATCAGCAAGTTACTGTTTTGGGTCATTTTCGGGTCACGTTGGCCAGTCGAGGGCCAAGGTGCCAGTTTGTCTTAGTGTTGTTTCCTAGTCCCTACAATTTGACACCAGTCGCGTTCGTCTACTCCGTATCATGACAAAGTTACTGTTTTGGATCATTGTTGGGTCACGCGGGTCAGTCGACGGTCAAGGTGAGAGTTGTTTGTCTTTGTGTTGTTTCTTATGCCCTACAATTTGACATCGGTTGCGTTCCTTTACTCCGTATCATTACAAATTAAACTTTTGAGTAATTTTAGGCTCACGTGGGTCAGTCGTTGTCATGGTACGGGTTTGTCTTAGTATTGTTTCTTAGTCCTAATAATTTAACACCGGTCGCGTTCCTTTACTTCATATCCTTACAAAATTACACTTTTGGTTCACTGTTGGGTCACGTGGGTCAGTCGGGTATTCCACCAAATCTCCTATCATCATCCAGCTAGTGTATTAATGTAAGTCGGACAATATTTTCAATAAGTTTCTTTTTTCAAAAAAAGTAAAAAGTACTTTTAAAAAGCACGAATACAAATTTTCAAACTAGATTTAAGAAAACAGGCTTTTAATATATATATCCTTAAAATCAATTGGGGAATCAAAACACTCACTCAACTTCTCACAGTAACGCAACATGAAAGAATAAACCTTCGTCCTTCAACTCTCGTGTATATAAACGCAACTGCAAGCTGCCACAAGTACACTCTTGTAGAAGTGGAAAGGTAAATTCATTAATATGCCGGGCTGATAGCACCTCCTGAAAGCTTTCCTCCATTAAGAAAATTCGTATTTATGTATTTTGTTATTCTTCAAATGCGTTTCCCTAATTTTAAAGGAGAATAATAAGTAACAATTTAAAAACAAAAATCAAGGGAAAGAGGAACTTGTTTTTATCCAAATGGATTTAAAAGACCAAAGAAGAACCATCGGCTCTCATGACACAATTGATGGCTTTTCCCTCGAAAAGTAGATTCTTCACACGCCTAACCATTCATTAATTGACCCTTTTCGTCTTCCGCGTGCAAGTTTCTTAGCCACTCTGGAACCTCAACAAAGGTTGTATCTTAACTTTAAAAGGACACAGACGCACATGGTAAAAGTGATTGCGTTCGTTAAATCAAACTGTCCCTTTCGTTAAAGCATTCCATTATCGTAGATATCATTTACATATAAGAAAAAGGGGATAATTTATGAGCAGACGACGTTCTGCAGGTACTGTTTAAGTATTCTAAACAGCCTCTCATTATCTTCTTCTTGGTCCTATACTTAAATTCTATTCTCGCATCAACCGGTACTGTGGGAGAAGAAAAAGAACCAGCGACATTCATTTGTATTCGGCACGATTCCTTACAAACTGAAGTCAATTTATGACCATCATTAGACGCGGACATTAGTTCCAACTTTAAAGTAATTTATTCTAGCAGTATAAAGAACAAATTCATGTTCCTTTTAGGAATATTCCAATTTCCCACAGGGGCCGCCAAAGAATACCGCTGTATAAGGGAATGGGTAAATTTATTGTTATCATCGTATCATGTCATATATTAGTACACATTACAAGATCACATTAATCATCATGATTTATGTATACCGTCAGCTATGGTCATGGTAAGGGATATTACATATTGCACACCACATCGACGCATTACAACAGCCAAGGTGGCAGTGACACCTCAAAGGACCTTCAGTTAATTTATTATCATGTTATCTTTTTGAATACTCCTTGTTTTGATACCCCAATGGAAGTGAGAGATTCCCGGTTATGTTTGCAAATAAAGATGGGTCAAAATGAGCGGGAAATGAAAAAGTTATAATTCGTCTGCGCCATATCGATATTGCAAACAGAATCAAAGATATGGAGAATTGTGCGTTTTCTTTGTGTGGTTGCATAACCATCAGTAAATAATTTTCAAGAATTCCAGAAACATTGGTGTATAATTGAAGCTTAGATTAATTTGTTATCAATTAATGCAAATTTGCACTCTCCGTCTGTATTATCACAAACATTTAATGAGTCTTTTTCTTAACACTTTGTTGCTGAAGCAACTAAATATTATGTTCTGCTTCCGTGAAACCGTGCTTGGTCGTAAAATCTGCATCAACACGATGCGTAGATTGTCCTGTGCACTGACGCATAGCTTTTCCCCTCCAGTGGAAATGGCATACGTAGTTTGAATGTTTCCATTAACACAAAACTTCATTGAATGATAGTTGAAGGAAATTTAGGACATCAGAAGGACTTTTCACTGTTTGTTCGTGAGTCCTAAAAAAATACAGTATCCTGAAGAAATGACGTAACATAATAGTATGCAAAGCAGGAGTCATTTCAGTAGAAAGGAAAAGAGAAGTGGGGAGCGAAGAGTACCACTCTGTCTCGTCCCCTCCCCATAAACCAGCACTACAGCGAGAATCTGCGCAGGACATTAACTGTCAGTGAGACAAAGGCACAAATGGAGTATGTTTGCAGTACAAGACACTCTTAACACTCACAAAGGAAAGACTGGTCACCAGGTCAGAACTTGCCACTGGCCAAGTTCGAACCGAAGAGTATGAACTATGACGATCCACCTGACGTATGTCGAGAGTCCATTGAATGAAGTGAATTTTGCTACGAGAGCTACTGGAAGTAACGCCCAGGAACAGGGATGCATGCCTCACAGCGACGATGCATGTTCGCGTAGACGCGATCGAAAACGGCTCGCATGTGACGGATTTCTTCGGACGCAGCTGCAATGCGTGCCACGAGATCTTGATCCGACTCAACCATGGTCTCATACACCAACGTCTTCATATGACCCCAACAGAAAGAAATCCAAGGGCGTCAGGTCGGGCGAGCGTGGCGGCCATGCTATTGGACCACCACAGCTAATAGATTGTTGTCCAAATGAATCATTTAAATGATGTAGGACAGTACGCATGAAATGGGGATGCGTACCATCGCGTTGAAACCATATGCGCTGTCGGATTCCAAAAGGAATTTCTTCCAGTAACTCCGGCAGTATCTCCTGTAAAAAAATGAAGTAGTTGTCTCCGGTGAAACGTTGTGGGAGAAGGTACGGTCAATTACTCGTCCATGTATGATGTCTGCCCATACGTTCACACTGAATCGTTCCTTAAATGCGAATTTTCGTGTACCCATGTGTGGCTATTATGACAGTTAAACACACCATCCCTAGAGAATGTCGACTTGACAGTGAATATTATCATTTGGGAATATGCAGAATCATCTTCACAACGCTGAAGGAACTACTGACAGAAGTTTACACGTGGCTCAAAATCGGCTGGACCAAGGGGGGCGTTTGGAATCAATTCCTATCTCCTAACTCCTACTCCCTTCGGGTAGGAAATGTTAAAGGTACCTTCGTTTTTTGCTCTTGAAGGAAATGGTTTCGTACGTCCTTCGACAGGGGCGACATCTGTTGATAAATGTGAGAAGATATCTTAACTTCCGTTATTATGTTCATACGTCGATTGGTACTGTAAACATATAGAAAAAATCGCAAAACATATTTATTCCTCCATAGTAAGAATTACAGGACGCACAACAATAAATTAGTATGACTTCAAAAAATACATTTGGTTGGAATGTTGCGTGCTATGTTCGCCAGAACTTTTTGAACGAATGTGAAACCCAAATTGGTGAGTGTGTATTTAGGTTTTCACGATTTGCTCTATTTAACGTAAAATATCTAATGCTTTTGTAAAGTTGGAGAGGTAGCATCTCTCTATCGGGGTTCTGGCGGAATTACTAGCTGCAACATTCCTTCACATGTAAAAAGCAATGCATCCCTGTGTGTTGCGTTTAAAACAAACTGATGTGTAATGCTAACGTGGCATTATATTTCGTGTGTACTATGTACAAAGGTCCAAATAACCTTTCAACATTTTTGAATTACCGAGAAAGAAAATCAAATGACAATGGTGCGTTCTGTGTTATAAACTGAGTACAAACGTACATCTCTATTTTGCATTTATCTTGCGAAGCTTGAAATATCACGCTAGCATTAATACCACAGAAAAATAAGAGCTTCCTTGGATAAACTTTACTTTATGGCCCGCATCTTCCGCTAGGTATTGAAGAATGTGTACGCTTTATATCACTTATTACTTTACCTCTAATTGTCGCAGACAATTTTATAAATATCTAGTGACAACCAGCAATCCATAAAGTATTACGAAAAACTATGTCATTATTTCGTTAAATACGCACTCGAGTTGATCAACACCCAATAAACATGGTAGCATGCGGAGGAATACTTATGAATACATTCCGTGTCAGGGTTCGATTTGCTATAAATTACGAAGGGGTGATCCTAAAGCTAGTGGTTGCTGGTAAGTTTCAAAATATTATCTGAATGGGTAGAAATACAAAGATTTTATCCCTGGTTGTGATGATATTCGGAATCAACAACCGGTGATAAAATACTCACGCACTAGGGAAGATCCCCGACATCCCTTCGGCAAATCGAACACTGCTTTGTGTTATGAATGACCGTCCACAAGAAAACACTGACAGTATCTCGAGAGAGGGAAGGGGATTAGCTAAAGTCAGGTTAGATATGTTCGTGTAGACGTGATGTACATGGGGTTTAAAACATTGCATGGGCTTGCCCCCAATGCGCAAGATGCTAAATGGTCCCTGGATTTTCTCTCGCCCTTTCAATTTTATTTCATCCTTGAATGACTCGAAACATTGTGTTTAGATGTGACAAAGGGCGTAAGGCATAGTGCTGTTACCGCCCATACAATTCATTTTATCTTATCGAAACATTGTATACTTGCTGTACTCTACATTGTGCTATTGTTTGTCCTAATCTTCAAATACGCTGTATAGTAAAATAGTCAAGAGTTTGCGTGTTGTAGATAACTGCATTCTAACTTTTCGTTTTCTGTACACCTACATATCAGGCGCTTATTATGCGTAGGGACTTGAGGAAGTATACGAGGGTGAACAACCTGAGTATTTCCTTCAAACCCTCTTTAAGATAATAATGCAAAAATCTGCAATGCAATGAAATTTATAATCAAGGTTCCTAGTTATTGCCAGGTGAACATGAAGTGATAATAAAATAGATATGCTGCAGTGAATTATAGAAACATGGAATTTGTAAGATCCCCCCAATGGTGATGTAACCCCCGAATTGTCAAGTACACGGCCCTAACTTAATTTTTACTGGAAGTGTGTGGCATAATGTAGATTTAAACTCTTTATAAAATATGGAACAATTAAACTTGCTTCTCTCCAATTTTTGCTTTATATCCCCAAACTAAATACACTGACTGAATCCCTGGATAGAAATGTTTCATCACTACAGATTTAGAGGTGTAAAATCTATAAGCTGCACTAAAATTAAATCGAATTTAATTTAGTACGGTGAAATGTAAATGTTATTAAAAAAAACCAGTTGGATTTATTTCACAATTTCGCCGCTAGACAAAAAAATATGTATACAATTTATTTTCTTTCGTTAAAGTACTGTTCAATATTTACTATGTTAAATGTACTTCGTATGGTAACACTTTTATCTAGGTTTATTTTGGTGAAACAGGCGGTAACATACCTTCTGTCTCGCTGGGTCTTCTGGGTAAATTAAATGACCGAACTTCCGGAAAGGCACCTTCAATGGTACCTTCATGAAAGGTGCTATAAAAGGACCTTTGCGACTCTTCCTTTAGGTTTCGAACGACCTTCAA